>CM038214.1:15961377-16219106 GCA_021442155.1 Cymbidium sinense
AAGTATAATGAATATGGGTGGATGAGATATTTTGATAAACTTTTCAATGAATGATCTAAAAATATGATTGATATTGGCAACCTTAATACCTTAAACAAAAAAAGAGAATTTTTTTATCATCGTATTAGTAAATCTGAAGTTAGAGAAGCTTTAAAGAAAATGAAATGTGGAAAAATAGTAGGACCTCATGATATTCCAATAGAAGTGTGGAAATGTTTAGGAGATCAAGGAATTTCTTGGCTTACAAATCTTTTTAATGTTATTTTAAAGATTAAAAGATACTAGATGAGTGGAGAAAGAATTTGTTGATTTTTATATTTAAGAATAAAGGTGATGCACAAGAGTGTGCAAATTATAGAAGAATTAAATTATGTCACACATTAAAATTATGGGAGAGTAGTGAGCATAGGTTATGATGTGATACAAAAGTTTCTAACAATCAGTTTGGTTTCATGCCAAGTAGATCTACTATTGATGTTATACATTTGTTAAGAGGTTTGATGGAGAAGTATAGAGAAAGCAAGGAAGATCTATATATGATATTTATTGATTTAGAGAAAGCTTATGATAAAGTTTCAAGAGATGTCCTTTGGAGAGTTCTAGAAAATAAATGAGTTAATATTGGTTATATTCAAGTCATTAAGGATATGTATACTAGAGCTATTACTTGTGTCCAAGTATAAGGAGAATTAATACAATATTTTCCTATTTGGTTAGATTACATCAAGGATCACTTTAAGCCCTTATCTTTTGCTTTAGTTATGGATGTTCTTACTAGGCATTTACAAGAAGATGAACCTTGGTGTATGCTTTTTTTCGATGACATTCTTATTGTTGATAAGTCTAGAGAGGGAATCCAAGAAAAACTTGAATTATGGAGGTCAACCTTAGAGTATAAAGGTTTTTGTTTAAGTAAATCAAAAATTGAATATATGGAGTGTAATTTTAATTGTAGAAGTTATAGTGGTAGTGTTATGACACTAAGTTAACAAGTCATTAAAAAGAGTGAGCGACTCAGATATTTAGGCTCTATTGTTCAAAATGATGGTGAAATAGATGGCGATGTTATTAGCAGAATTCAAGTTGGATGGTTGAAGTGGAGGAATGCATCTCGCTTGTTGTGTTATAGAAAAGTTCTGCTTAAACTTAAGAAAAAAAATTATAAGATGGTGGTAAGACCTACAATGATTTATGGTGCAGAATGTTGGCCAATAAAAGAGAAGCAAGAGACCAAGTTAAGTGTTGTTGAGATGATGATGCTCAGGTGGATGAGTGGATTTACTCTTAGAGATAAAATGTTAAATGAGTATGTTCAAGAAAAAGTTGGAGTAGCTCCACTGGCAGATAAGATTAGAGAGAGTCTCTTTGATGGTTTGGCCACATAAAGCATTGGCCGTCCAATGACCTAGTTAGGAGAGTAGATGCATTAGATTTGCCTTATGTTAAGAAAGGTAGAGGTAGACCTAAAAAGACATGGTTAATATGTATAAAATATGACATTAGTATACCTGAATTAAATGAGAATTTGACACATAGTAGGGCACAATGGAGACAAAGGACTCATGTAGCCGACCCTACATAGTGGGATAAAAGTTTATTGTTATTGTTGTTGTTGTTGTATGTTTTTTATTTGTTAGTTTAGTTTAGGTTTCTATTTATTTTATTTTAGTTTAGTTTTTATTTTTTATTTTAATTTCTTTTTAGGATTAAGTTTAGCTTTAGCTTTATTTTTAGGTTTTTATTTTATTTTGTCATTTTTATTTATTTTATTTTGGTTTAAGTTTTTTTATTTATTTTATTTTTATGTATTATTTAATTTAAGTTTAGGATTTTAACTTTTTAGGGTTTAGGTTTAGGGTTTAGGTTTAGGTTTAGGATTAGGTTTAAGGTTTAAGGTTTAGGGTTTGGAGTTTAGGGTTTAGGGTTTATGGTTTAGCATTCAAGGTTTAGGGTTTAGGGTTTAGATTTTAGGGTTTAGGGTTTAGGGTTTAAGGTTTTAGAGTTTATTTAGGGTTTAGGGTTTAGGATTTAGTTTTTTTTAGGTTTAGGGTTTAGGGTTTAGTCAGGGTTCTAGTTTTAGTTTAGAGTTTAGGGTTTTGATTTTTTTTAATAGAGAACAAATTTAGATTCAACATTTCTTCTTTTCGATTTCATCAACAAGTAACACACCAAGTTTCTAAGACAGCGACTGTAGATAAAAAATGAGGATGCATAGAGCAAATCAAAACCTTGATAATTAAAACCATCTCTATTGGAAAGACAAAGTTCCATAAGCACCATTGGATTGATTGTTCTTTCTCCAATTCCCATCGAACCACCCCGACCTCTCAGTAGCGGGATCCACCATCATATCCATTTCTTCACTACCAGTATAACCTCCTCCTCCCAACTCCATAACCACCATTGCTCAGACCACCACCTCCATATCCACCTCCAAATCCCCACCACCAGTGACAATCAGCCTCGCCTTCACCTCCACAGATATATGAGCAGTTGATGGTGATGTTCTGAGGTTTCGCCCATTCTTAGGGTTTAGGTTTATTAGGTTTTAGAGTTTAGGTTTATTTTTTAATTAATTTATTTACTTTAGGTTTATGTTTATGGTTAGAGTTTAAGGTTTAGAGTTTAGAGTTTGGGTTTGGGATTAAGGTGTTAAGGTTTCTACTTTTAAGGATTAGTGTTTAAGGTTAGGGTTAAGGGTTTAGGGTTTTAGGGTTAGGGTTTAAGGTTTAGGGTTAGGGTTTAGGGCTTATGGTTTAGTTTTTAAGCTTTAGGGTTAAGGGTTTAGTGTTTAGGGTTTATGGTTTAGGCTTTAAGGTTAAGAGTTTTTAGTATTTAGGGTTTAGTTTTTAAGCTTTAGGGTTAAGGGTTCGGTGTTTAGGGTTTATGGTTGAGGCTTTAAGGTTAAGAGTTTTTAGTATTTAGGGTTTAAGATTAGTTTAGGGTTTAGGGTTTAGGATTTTATGGTTTAGGATTTAGTATTTAGGGTGCAGGGCTTAAGGTTAGGGTTAGGGTTTAGGGTTTAAGGTTCTGGGTTTAGAGTTTAAGGTTTAGGGTTTTGGGTTTTGGGTTTCGGGTTTAAGGTTTAGGATTAGTTTAGGGTTTGGGGTTTAAGGTTTAAGGTTTAGGGTTTTTTAGGATTTAGCGTTTAGGTTTTAGAGTTTAGGGTTAAGGGTTGTATGTTTTGGGTTGTATATATAGGGTTAGTTTTAGGGTTTAGGATTTAAGGTTTAGGATTTAGGGTTTAGGATTTAGGATTTAGGGTTTTTAAAAAAAATTTTTTGTAAAGAGGTTTTATTTAGTAGATTTCTATATTTTTAGTTTATTTTAGTTTATTTATTTATTTTATTTTATTTAGGTTTATTTTATTTTACTTAGTTTAGTTTATTTATTTTAATTTAGGTTTTTTATTTATTTACTTTTGAGGTTTAGGTTTACGTTTATGTTTATATTTTAGTTTATTTTTATTTTTATTTTATTTTTTAGGTTTAGGTTTTATTTTTTATTTTTAGGTGTAGGTTTAGGTTTTTATTTTATTTTTTTAGGTTTAGGTTTTAGATTTGTATTTTATGTTTATTTTTAGGTATTATTTTCTAGTTTAGGTTTAGGTTTATTTTTAGTTTTTTTCTTTTATTTAATTTAGATTTAGGTTTAGTTTATTTTTTTATTTAGGTTTAGGTTTTATTTTATTTTTTAGTTTAGTTTATTTTAGTTTAGGCTTACGTTTATTTTATTTTTATTTTAGGTTTAGGTTTTTTTTAGTTTAGGGTTTAGGGTTTTATTATTTATTTTTTAAGTTTGTTTTAGGTTTAGGTTTTATAGTTTATATTTATTCAATTTTAAATTTTTAATTTTTATTTTAGGTTTATTTTATTTTATTTAGGTTTTATTTTTTTTTATTTTAGTTTAGGTTTTATTTATATTATTTTAGTTTAGTTTTTTTTTTATTTTATTTTCTTTTAGGTTTAGGTTTAGGTTTAGGTCTAGTTTATGTTTTATTTTAATTATTTTGATTTTATTTTGGTTTAGGTTTATTTATTTATTTTATTTTTTAGATTTTATTTACTTTAGGTTTAGGTTTTTAGCCTTTAGGGTTTAGGGTTTAGGGTTTAGGGTTTAGAGTTTAAGGTTTAGAATTTGGAGTTTAGGGTTTATGATTTATTTTTTTTGGGTTTTAGGGTTTAGGGTTTAGAGTTTAGGGTTTAGGTTTTAGGGTTTAGGGTTTAGGGTTTAGGGTTTAGGGTTTATGCTTTTACGCTTTAGGGTTTAGAATTTAAGGTTTAGGTTTAGGGTTTTTAGGATTCAGGGTTTAGGGTTTAAGGTTTTGGTTTTAGTTTAGGGTTTAGGTTTTAGTTCAGGGTTTAGGGTTTTAGTTTTTTTATTTTAACAAGATAAATTGATTCAACATTTCTTCTTTTCAATTTCATCAAAGTAACACACCAAGCTTTCTAATACAATGACATTGATAAAAAATGAGCATAAAGCGATCAAAAAACCTAGATAACTAGAATCTTCTACAATAAATAATAATTCCATAGATCGGATCGATCGTTCTTTAGTTCTCTTCCCATAACCACCCTCTCAGTAATAGGATCCACCATCATATCCTTGATTTCTCCCCACCACCATGGTTCCTCCAGCCCTCTCCCTCCCATACCACCACTACTTCAGCCACCACCTCCATATCCACCAGCGCCTCTAGATCTCCCACCACCCTTTGTGATAATGCCTCCACCTTCACTCCACCACAGATCTAGGCCGGGCACGGTTGGAGTGATGTTGTTGATGTCATGGTTATGCCCATTCTTAGGGTTTGTGTTTAGGTTTAGGTATAGGTTTATTAGGTTTTAGGGTTTAAGTTTTTTTTATAATTTATTTAGTTACTTTAGGTTTAGGTTTAGGGTTTGGGGTTTAGGATTTAGGATTGAGGGTTAGGGTTTAGGGTTTAGGTTTTAGGTTTATACTTTAGGGTTTATGGTTTTAATTAAGTAAACTTCGAAGGTTTAGGTTTATTTGGTTTATTTTTTATTTTTTTACTTATTTTATTTTTTATTTTTTTAGGTTAATTTTTTAATTTTATGTAGTTTAGTTTATTTATTTTAGATTTATTTATTTCAATTTAGGTTTTTTATTTTAGTTTATTTTTTTGGTTTAGGTTTAGTTTTAGTGAGTTTTATTTTTATTTTATATTTTTAGGCTTAGGTTTTATTTTAGTTTTATGTTTAGGTTTAGGTTTTATTTTATTTTTTAAATTTAGGTTTAGGTTTTATTTTGGGTTTATTTTTTAGGTTTTATTTTTAGTTTATGTTTAGGTTTATTTTAGTTTAGTTCATTTTATTTAGCTTAGGATTAGGTTTAGGTTTAGTTTATTTTATGTTTAGATTTAGGTTTTATTTATTTTAGTTTAGGTTTAGGTTTATTTTATTTATTTATTTTATTTTAATTTTAGGTTTAGGTTTTTTTTTTAGTTTAGGGTTTAAGTTTTATTTTTTATTTATTTTTGGATTTTATTTTTTAGGTTTTTTTTTTTTAGATTTATGTTTTATTTAGTTTTATTTTATTTTATTTTAGGTTTATTTTATTTTATTTTACATTTAGTTTTTAGTTTTTATTTTATTTAGTACTTTATTCTTAAGTTTATTTTATTTTTAGGTTAGTTTATGATATTATTATTTTTATTTTAGTTTCATTTTATTATTTTATTTTATTTTCTTTTAGGTTTAGGTTTAGGTTTAGGTTTAGGTTTAATTTTATGTTTATGTTTTATTTTATTTTTTTTATTTATTTAGGTTTAGGTTTTTTATTTATTTTATTTTTAGGTTTTATTTAGTTTAGGTTTAAGTTTTTAAGTTTTTAGGGTTTAAGGTTTAGGGTTTAGGGTTTAGGTTTAGTTTAGGTTTAGTTTAGGTTTTAGGTTTAGGTTTAGGGCATGGTTAATGTTATTTTAGGGTTAGGGTTTAAGTTTTAGGGTTTAGGCTTTATGGTTTAGGGTTTTTAGGGTTTAGGCTTTAGGATTTAGGGTTAGTTTAGGGTTTAGGGTTGAGGGTTTTAGGTTTAGGGTTTAAGGTTTAGGTTTAGGGTTTAGGTTTAGGGTTAGGGTTTATGGTTTTTTAAGGTTTCGAGTTTAGGGTTATAGGTTTAGGGTTTATGGTTTAGGATTTTAGGGTTTAAAGTTTAGGGATTAGGGGTATAGGGCTTGGGTTTAGGGTTTAGGGTTTAGGCTTTTTAGGGTTTATGTTTTAGGTTTAGGGTTTAGGGTTTAGGCTTTTTAGGGTTTAGGTTTTGGGTTTAGGGTTCATGTTTTAGTTTTAAGTTTAGGTCTTTTTTTATTTTAATAGAGAACAAATTCAGATTCAACATTTCTTCTTTTCAATTTTATCAACCAAGTAACACACTAAGTTTTCTAAGACACAAGCGATGACATAGATAAGAATGAGCACACATAAAGCAGATCAAAACCCTGATAACTGAATCATTACTAATAAAGACATAATTCATTAGTAGTAGATGGATCGGCGTTCTTGGTTTCTAGTTCCCATAGAACCACCACAGCCCTTGAGTGGGATCCACCATCATTTCCCAATCTCCCTTACCACCACGGTATAACCTCCATCTCTCCTCCCTCCTCCATAACCATCACTACTACCACCTCCATATCGAGAACCTCCAGATCCCCACCACCTGCGATAACTCACCTCGCCTTGCCTCCACCAGGATCTAGGCCACTGGTTGTGGTGATGTTCTATGTCATGGTTGCCATTCTTAGGGTTTAGGTTCAGGGTTATTAGGTTTTTTTTTAATTTATTTGGTTACTTTATGTTTAGGTTTAGGTTTTGGGTTTTGGGTTTAGGGTTTAGGGTTGAGGGTTAGGGTTTAGGGTTTAGGGTTTATAGTTTATGCTTTTAGGGTTTAGAGTTTAGTGTTAGGGTTTAGGGTTTAGGGTTTAAGGTTAGGGTTTAGGGTTTAGGGCTTAGGGTTTTTTAAGGTTTAGGGTTTAGGGTTGTAGGTTTAGGGTTTAAGGTTTAGGGTTTAGGGTTTAGGATTTAGAGTTTATGGTTTTTTTTAAAAAAGAAAAAAAGAAAACTGGTAGGTATAGGTTTATTTAGTTTATTTTTTATTTATTGTAGTTTATTTTATTTTTTATTTTTATTTAGGTTTATTTTTTATTTTATATAGTTTACTTTATTTATTTTAGTTTAGGTTTTTTATTTTAGTTTATTTTTTGGTTTAAGTTTATTTTTTAGATGAGTTACATTTTTATTTTATTTTTAGGTTTAGGTTTTATTTTTTATTATTAGGTTTAGGTTTAGTTTTTTATTTCATTTTTTTAGGTTTAGGTTTAGGTTTTCATTTTAGGTTTATTTTTAGGTATTATTTTTTAGTTTATGTTTAGGCTTATTTTTAGTTTATTTTATTTTTATTTAGTTTAGGGTTTAGGTTTAGTTTATTTTAGGTTTAGGTTTAGGTTTTATTTATTTTAGTTTAGGTTTAGGTTTATTTAATTTTGTTTATTTTTTATTTTAGGTTTAGTTTTTTTTAATACAGGGTTAAGCTTTTATTTTTTATTTATTTATATGTTTTATTTTTAAGTTTATTTTTAAAGTTTAGGTATTTTTTTGGTTTTTATATTATTTTATTTTAGGTTTATTTTATTTTTATTTATGTTTAGTTTTTATTTTATTTAGGTTTTTTATTCTTAGGTTTATTTTATTTTTTTAGTTTTGATTTGGTTTTTATTTATTATTTATTTTATTTTTTTAGTTTATTTTATTTTATTTTAGGTTTAAGTTTAAGTTTTAGTTTAGGTTTTATTTTTTATTTTTTTATTTTATTGGTTTTAGTTTTTTTATTTATTTTATTTTAGGTTTATTTAGTTTAGGTTTATGTTTTTTTAGGGTTTAAGGTTTAGTTTTGATTTAGGTTTAGTTTTAGTTTAGGGTTTAGGGTTAGGATTAGGTTTAGTTTAGGTTTAGGTTTTAAACTTTTAGGTTTAGGGTTTAAGGTTTAGGTTTAGGTTAAAAGTTAGGTGTTTAAGGTTTAGGTTTAAGGTTTAGGGTTTTAGGTTAGGGTTATAGTTTTAGGTTAGGGTTTAGTTTAGGTTTAGGTTTAGTTTAGGGTTTAAGTTTTAGGTTTAGGGTTTGGGTTTTAGGTTTAGAGTTTAGGTTTAGTTTTAGGGTTTAAGTTGGGTTTAGTTGTTTAGGGTTTAGAGTTTTAGGTTAAGGTTTTGGTTTTTTTCTATTTTTATATATTATTTTAAATTAAGTAATCTGGTAGGTTTAGGTATATTTAGTTTATTTTTTATTTATTTTAGTTTATTTTATTTTTTTTATTTTTATTTATTTTATTTTTATTTTGTTTATTTTTGGTTTATTTATTTTAGTTTAGGTTTTTTATTTTAGTTTATTTTTAGGTTTAGGTTTAGGTTTAGGTTTATTTTGTAGTTTAGTTTTATTTTTATTTTATTTTTTAGGTTTATGTTTTATTTTTTTGGTTTAGGTTTAGGTTTCTATTTTATTTTTTTAGGTTTAGGGTTTAGGTTTTATTTAGGTTTATTTTAGGTTTTACTTTTTTAGTTTAGGTTTAGGTTTATTTTTAGTTTATTTTATTTTATTTAATTTAGGTTCATGTTTATGTTTAGTTTATTTTTAGTTTATGTTTTGGTTTTTTTATTTTAGTTTAGGGTTTAGGTTTTATTTATTATTTATTTTTAGGTTTTTTTAGGTTTATTGTTTAGGGTTAGATTTTATTTAGTTACATTCATGAAGACTTACTCCTAGGGATTACTGCACAACCCTCTTTACATTACAATGGATGTTGGCATATACAGCTATCAGTTGGTTGACCCATGTGTATTAATTAACATTATGAGTCTAAGAACCCTTGCCTACTTGAGGATCGACATCTCCAAACTCAAAAAAAAGGATGAAGTCGAGAGGATTCAATGAACAAAGTGAGAGGGTCTTGTGGTGTTTATTTTTAGATGTAGGGGGGACACCATGCATATAGTAGGAGGGGTACTTTTTGAGGTGATCAGGTACAACCTTGAGGTATGATGTACTATCTCGAAAGATAGAGGCATCACCCTACAATGGACCTAATCATATAATAAGGACTCCTAAGGAATGATGGGTCTTCAAATGCAGCATAGATTTTTTTCCTACTTTACATGGATGAATAAAGTAGGGTTTATATTAAACCAGGTTCTTAAGTTCTCTATGGAGGTAAGACTCCATAGTTAATTAACTCTTAGGAAATAAAATTTCCTAAGAATTCTTTGATTAGAGTAGACAATTATCATCTCCAAAGATTTCAAGGTTACACTATCAAAGGATTGGTTGTATTTGGAAAATCAATTGGGAAAGTTCAAGGAGATGACTTATTTTGGAATCAGAAATAAGTAGGAAATCCTCATGATACTAGGAAGTCTAGTGAGCATTACAATCTATCTTATGGTTGGGCTTTATAATTTTGAAGTTGAGGAGATTTATATGTTGAGTTGAAATTTAATTAGAATACTAAGGCTTATAATCTACCAACACAAGATTGTGAGAATGCCAAGAAGTGAGGATTTATGCTCGTAGCCTGATGGAAATAGCTACCTCGGATCCTAAATCTAGTGAGCTTTAGTGAGAAAGCACCTAAATCTAAGTGACAGTGGACATAAGGGTTTACCTCCACAAGAGAATAAATTGTCCAACGCCTGACCAATAGCTGGGCCACTCCTCCTATGATTTAAAACTATGTAGTGTATTATGAATTGTAAGATAGCTAGGTAGTTATTTAATTAAAGAGACTAAAGTCCTAACACACTCCCTAGGAGACTAGAGCATGAGTGGTATGAGCATATGACTTAATCTATAGATGCAAAATCCTTTCAAATTTTATTTCATTTTAGACAAATTATTTTGACAGAGGCTTTAGGATTTCTTATGCCTAAATGCATGATGAAATAGGTTATGGGTCAAATCAGTTAGAAGAAGGTGTTCTCCACCATAAGAGATGCCCTCATAGGTCAAGCATTCTTTATCGCAATGATGGAGAACCTTCATGTTCAAGAGAGAAAGAATATGCATGCATGATGTGAAACATACAACCATACAGCTAAGGGGTTCCTAAATCATTTAATTATCATATTTATGTCTTAGGCTTTATTATGAGGCTATGAGTTGCTTAAAATTAAGTTATTAGTGATTAGTTGGGTACAAAAGTTATTTTATCCTAAGAGCCTAATTGTATCCAAGCCACACATTAAAGCATCAATCATTTAAGAAACTATGAAAATCATGTCGTCCTAATGCACAATGTAAACATAACATCAAAAAATTATATAAACTATCTTAAAAGAATAAAAGGCTGGTACGGTCGGGTACTTCCATACAACCTGAAGAGAGAAAAAATGAGTTGTCGAGCTCTACCCTTATAAAACCTGGAATATGAAAGAATAATTATAATTGTATTAAATTCTATGGGGGTCTTCTTTCTTCATATCTCCATTTCTGAATTGGTTCCTTCTTTGATCTGGATGGTGCTTGCTCCAAAGGCATCACAAGGCACCCCAGGATAAAGCCTTCTGGCCACTTCTCATCCTAATCCCCCATAGTACTAATCCTAATTCCTATTGCAAAAATTATATTTATGTGGGAAAATAAATCTAACTACACTAAATATAGGTTAGCTAAATATACATATTATCCCAAATAGTTGTATTTATAATTTGGACTTAGCACCCACACATTAAAATATGATTAAACATAATCCCTACGAGAAAATATGATTATGCTAAAATTGGCCTATCATCCAGTCTCTGAAGCATGCACCTAACATCCAATCTAAAATAATACAAAATAAAACAAAATGTACATCACATCATACACCATCCTAACTTAGAGCTAGTGATGACTTAATTCTAATGTGTATTAAGGCTTGTTTGATAAGTCTTGTTAGGCATTAGTGTTATATTTTCTAAGTGTAGAAGGATTCAATTTAACATGAAAGGTTGATTTCACTTGAAGTAGTTTAATTGATTTGAGAATTTTAATTTTTTTTTTTTTCATTTGTTTCATTTTATTACACTTAGCAATGAAGTGTTATAAAGAGAGGAAATGATGAATGCCCTTTTCATCCCTACCTTAAGTCACTTTTAAAGTATATTAATTTGATTTAGTTCTCTTTAGTGAATTATTAAATGATTAAAATAATCCCAAGTTTAGGTTTTCTTTAAATAATCCTATTCAAAATGAAAGGCATCTTAAGATTAATTTAATTCAATTACTACCATGACATAGATTAAATCATTCCTTTCCATCACATGTAACATGCATATGATTTAATCCAAAGTGTATCTATAAATGCAACATATTTTAGCACACTTAAATGATGAATGTATGTGTATGTTTAGAATTTATATTTTATTTGATTGAATTATGTATATATATTAATTTAAAACTTTATCCAAATTCTTATACAAAAAGGTCATATGAACAAAATAAGCATGTGTCATTGTTAAACCAGAGAAGTAAGGTAATCAAATGACCTGCTTGGGGCTAGCTAAAGCCTTGTATTCTCGGGATGTTGAGACTATATACCCATTTGCATTAAAACATATGTAAATTTGTATACATGAACATAGGAAGTAAGCTCCAAATCATATGGCTAATTAATTCAACCACTTAGTCAATTATGAAATGCAATTTTAATGTAAAATGGGATTTTCATTCACTAATCACATATACATATACATGTACAAAGATATAGGCAAGCACATGTTGTTGTTAAACCAGGGAAGTGAGGTAATTAGATGACCTCCTTGGGGCTAACTAAAGCCTCATATTCCAAGGATGTCCATACTATATAAATTCTTTTCTTGGACACACATGGATGTATACATAAATGAGGGAAAAAACCATTCAAAGATTGCATTTATTTTTTGATCAAATCATTTAAATATAAGAATTAAAGCTTTATCAAAATTCTAATGTTGAAATACATAAAAATGAAATCAAATGGGTATGTGCCATTGTTAAAGTAGGGAAGTGAGGTAATCAAATGACCTCGTTAGAGCTAGCTAAAGCCTAGGATGTCCATACTATATACCCATTACCATTCAATTTTATATAAATCAACACATGAATAGAGAAAAGAGAACTCAACATTCATACACTTAAACTATAAGCACATGCATTTCTTATGTATTTATAACTAGCATCATAATACATATTATTATTCATTTATAAGCTTTTGAAAAATACATTTGGAATTAATAGTGATAATACCCATATATTAAATATAATCAACACATGCAAGCTTACATAAAGGAAATCTATTTTATTTTACTTGATTTTGAAAAGATGGATGCATGAATTCAAATGACATACCAAATTTAACATGATTGGAAAGAGGACAATATAAGCATGTGATTCATTCAACCAAACTAGTTCTTAAGGACAATCAAATCAAGTAATATTATTTAAAATAAACCAAAGCTTCTTTATTAATTAGGTTTGGATTTGATTTGATTTAAAGAGAAAAGGAGAAATCATCACTTGTTATTTTAAACTTATTCTCACATTAGTGATTTGATTTAATTTAAGGAAATGTAATTAAGTTGATTTTATGGGTTAATTAAGTTGAACCCTTAATTAGATGAATTAATTATCGTTACCTATGTCACCTTAAAGTAATTAAGTAAATAATTTTGAGCCAACATGATATGCAAGGAAAATAAAGTTGCAATGATCCTAGAAAATAAAAGGAGCCTTAAACAATTGGCTCATAATTAATAGTTAATTAGATTAAAGGACTTAATTAATTACTCTTATGGTTTTCCCACACATGTGGACTAACCATAATTTCATTAAACCCCTTTAGGTTATTAAACACCTAAAGATCTGCCCCATGATTTATTTAATCAAGGTCTAATGTGATTATGATTTCAATTTGATTAAGTGATTTAATTAATTAGTTAAATCTTAATTAATTTCATTTTAAAAAAGGGTGAAATGAACTTAGGGAAAGGGGTCCCAACCATATTCCTTAGTTCACTTACTGTTGAACAATGATTAATAAACTTAATTAACCAATTTATTACTATTCATGGAATTAATTAACCATTAATTAACTTAAAAGAGTAGTTAAGGTTTAATTACTTAATTTTCTTAATTAATTGAGTAATAAATTCCAAGAAAATCATAGGAGGTAGAGATCATCCCATTAAATTAATCCACAAAAGTTGGGATTAATTGCTCAAGTAATTAAAGACTAATTAAGCTAATTAATTTTATAATTAAGCTTTAATTACTCTTAAAATTTAGTTAAGATCATTTTAATTAATTCTCCTCAAAATACATTTAAAATGAGTATTTGTTGCATTTTTTTTTATTTCTTTATGATTTTTATGATTTTTTAAGTTTCACCATTAAAAGATTAATTAAGCCTAATTAAAGCCTAATCCTGTTGGCCATGTGGCGACATGCTTTCCATACCGCATGATTGGCTACTTAAAACTTATCCAACTCAGTGCCTATGAAGTAGTGGCCGAAACACTTTCTCGTTCGCTGTTCGATCTAAAATCGGATGGCTACGATTAATCACATAACTTAATAGGATTAAATCAGATTGATCTAGCAGATCTAATCACGACCATCCATATCAATCATGTCAAATGGATGGTGCATGATCTAACATCACGTGAGTGAGGGAGAATGGAGTCAGTCCCCCATTGCTCACTTGATCTGAGCTTACCCATGCTCAGATCAACTCCAAAAATCACACCTTCACGCGTAATCGAGGATCCAACGATGAAGATCACATGAGATGCAAGTTTTCTTCAAAAGCTCCAACCCATTTTGCCTAAGGATCATTTTGGAAGCATACCTCGCCGGGCTCAAGATTGATACTCGAATGATTGAAGTTTCATCTAGTGGAGATGAAACCCTATTGAGCAATTGGATCAATTCAACGTTCTCTTAGAGGCCTGGCCGATGATTTGGAGCTCCTCTTTGATTGAAGTCCCACCTCTAGTGCTTGGGAAGCTTGGGAGATGATTTGTTCTTGCTTAACGAGGCCTAAGGAAGGTGCATGCAAAGTTAATTTGAGTTTGATGGAGAAATGGGTAAGTTCGGTTGGAAATGGGAGTGTCTTATTTCGAGATGGATGGGAATGGCAATTTTCAAACAAGGAACTTGGGAGCTTAGGGAATGGTTCTAGCAGCTCATATTGGGTAGCTAGGGCTCTAAGGATTTATTTTTGTGTGTGTTTGAGTGGAAATGAGGGGGTTTATACCTCCCTTCATCTTGATTAGATGGTGGGATCGAGTTTGGATTCTAGTTGCCATCCGGCCATCTCAAAGAGTCATGGGTGGTAAGGAGGAGGTGAGTTGGCTCAGCTTAGTTGGTTGAATGTGTGGAGGTAGTTGCCAAGAAAGAATCATGGGTTTCCTATGGGTTTCAAATGCTCAAATGGGGAATGAAAGGTGATTTCACCTCCTATGGGTCATGGCCCTAACCACACTTGGGTCGGTTGCGTGTCCTAGGTACCTAGGTGGACCATTGGTGAGTACCAAGAGTGGGAATGGAAATGACCACTTACATGGGTGATTTGTCTAATGTGATGCCCTTTGGGAATGATCATTTGGCATTAGATTTGATTTGGGCATATTTGAAATGAGCTAAAAGTGGGTTAGCCTAAATTTCAAGTCAATTGGAGTTGATTTGGTTAGGTTTGGCTTAATTTGACTCATTTATTTCAAATTTGGTTAGGTTGGATCAAGTTGACCTATTGATCAAATTGGGTCAAACTAAGGGTTGGGTGAAGTTCATATGATCATTTGGGATGTTTTGGATCAATTAGTTTGGTTTAGATTTGATTTTGGCTCATTTGAATTCATTTGGGTAATAAATGAGTTAAGTTGACCAATTTGACCAAATTGGCCAAATTGGCATGGGTTGGGTGTTGGTTTGGGTTTAGTTGACCAATTGAAGATGATTGTAGGCTTTGGTTTCAGTTAATTTAGATTTGGTTTTGATTTAGGCCAATTTGAACCTTTAGTTCAATTTGGGCTATGTAATCAATTGGGTTATTGGGTCTAATCATGGCTTTGATCAAGTTCAACAATCAACTTGGAATGAACTTGAGCCATTTATTGCAATCAATTTGTTTTATATTTTGATTTGACCTAATTTGGTCTTTGAGGTCAATTTGGGTCAACTTGGGTTAAGAGGGCCAATTGGGTTTGGTTTGACTCAATTGAAGGTCAAGTCATATTCAAATATTGATTTTGATTTGGTATGAATCATTGGTTTCAAGGAATATGGCTCAGGTTGCAATTTGGCTAGTTTAGGTTCATATGGGTTAAGGGGTTGACTTGGTCAAATGACCAAGTTGATTTGGTTTTACCTAATTTGTGATAATTAATCAACTTAGGGTGAACAACAATCATGATGGGAGGTTTTGATTGGCTTGGTTCAAACCAATTTGGGTAGGATTAGAACTTGGCTCAAATAGGATAAATTGGCCACTTTGGGTCAAGTGGACCAATTGGGTTTTGTTAACTTAATTTTGAGTTGAGTTTGATTTAGTTGAGTTTATATATGGATTTGGGATTGATATATAAATTCAATTGCAATTGGGTTCAAATGGGTTTTGGTTCATTTGAACATTTCAAGTCAAAAGCTACCTCACTAGTGTGTTGATCATTTGTTGGAAGATGTGAGTCCCCGTACTTTCTTCCTGACTTGATCATTGCAAACTAACGAGCACTTTGCTAGTATGGTAAGCTTCACTGCCCAACCAGTGAGCTACCTCATGTTGACTTTGCTTAAGACGATGTGAGTCCACATGCTTTCTTCTTGAACTAGCCATCATGCACTAGGTTGAGTATATTTGAGGTTTAGGTAAGTCCCAGGCTCTTTCCTCTTGACTACGATTGAGTCGATCAAGTCTCTAGTGGCATTCACTCAAGTCACCCTAGGTCGATTTTGTCGAAGAAGAGTTGGGTTTGACTTGGGTTGATTTTGGTTTGGCTTGTTGAGTGTATATTTCATTTATATTTATGAATATTATTGAAGGTATGATTGATTCATGAAAATCAATTGGGTTTTAGAATGAAGGAATTTGATTAAGTCCATTGGGTTGGGTCATGTGACTTAGGTTTGGATTTTGATTTGGTTTGATTTAGTTTTGATGATTTAAATATAAATTTCTTTTAAATTTATGAAGATGATTGAAAATATGATTGATTTGTGAGAAAATCAATTGTGTTTGACTTGATTTGGATTTACATTTGACAAAGTTCAAGGGATAGGTCATATGGCTTAGGAAGGGTTTTGATTTAATTTGATTTAATTTAATTTAGTTTGACTTAGTTTTGATTCTTTGAATGTAGATTCGATTTTATTTAGGAAGATGATTGAAGATATAAATTGATTATGAGAAAATCAATTGATTTTGGATTGATTTGGATTAAGATTTGGCTAAGTCCATGGGATAGGTCATGTGGCTTAGGAAGGGTTTCAAGTTTGGATTTGATCATGGGCTTTGATCATTTGGTTTTGGAATTTGGGTTTGGATTTTGGATTTCAATTTAATGTTTGAATTAAACTTGAGGTTTGGTCTAAGAAGTTAAACATAGATTGGATTTGAGTTATAGGGTAGGTGGATTATCCTAATCCTAAGGCATAACCTAATTTTATGGTTAACCCTTCTTAGTCTTTAGGCTTAGGTTAAGTGTTTACCTAATTATTAGAAGTGTCTTATGACTAGGGAAGTCTTAGAGTATAGAAGACTCCTAAGTCTAAGATAAGAAGATTGTATCCGCACTCCAAAAGTGAGGTCAATGGCCCTAGGTCCATAGTGTTTCCCTTGGAGATAGATGATTGGAAGACTGAAGCCAAGTTTCACATTATAGACTCAGATATATATTTCAATGTTTTCTTGGGAGACCATGGATACATGAGAACAATATAGTTCCATCCTCTCTACATCTGTGTATGAAGTTCATGAGAGGTGGGATCATCTTCTATGTCAAAGGAGATCTCAAGCCATTTACAGTTCATGAGATCAGCATATATGAGGATGCAGCTTACTACCTCCCTCAAAATCAATAAGTCTATTCTCACAAACTTGGTCAAAGTTTAAAAATAAAAGAAAAAGAAAAATAAAAAGGAAAAGAAAGAGAAAAAAAAGAAAAAAAGAAAAGAAAAAATTAAAATAAAAATAAAAGGGAGCGAAAATAGACTTGGAAGAAGTGGAGCTTGACATTAGATTCCACCCATAGTTCATTACTCCATTCGAACATATGGGTAACACGACCTGATCTCCATGAGGCAGAAGAAGAGGCAAGTTAAGAGGAAGTCCTAGGGGTGGAAAACCTCCTTATTGGCCACCCAATAAAAGATATGTCCCAACTACTAGGAGTACACCTGCTATCCATATAGACTTAAAATCTAGTTCATAGGATGAGTCTTATATGGTTAGCACACCAGCCAGCTCTTCTCAATAGTAGATTTACTTTGAGGTGACACTTGAACCAGATAGTGATGAAGATCGGGCTCCAAAGAAGAGCATAAGTGTATTCAAGTATATCTAAAATAGTTAGGCATCAGTTGGGAACCTTAGTTCTAACCCCCCTTTCCTTTCAAAAAGTTGAGGGTTTGGTAGTTAAGGAAGCCCCTAAGTTATCCACATGTGAAGAGAGGTTTATATGGGAGCATTATCCTCAAGTCAAGAAGTTGATGTAGAACTTGAGAATAATTCATATAAAGATTTAATAGAATTACCTTTTGATTGGTACTTATCTTTTGTTCATAATTTAGCAAAGAAAGGGTTAATCTCACATACTTGGTCAAAGCATAGGTCGTACTACTTTGGAAGAATATAAAAGAAAAAATGCAAAATCTCTCAATCAAGATTGGGAGCAGGATTCAGTATAGTGGGTCCAGTCAATGATGATGATTACTCCTTAGTCATTACTAATCATTTGAAAATTGATAATTTCTTTTCAAATCACATTAATTCAATATGAGGACCTATGCTTAGAAACTTTAGATGATCTAGATGATTTTGAAGTTAAAGATGCACCACCATAGTTTGAAGAAGAGATCAAGTCAACCATTGACCAGCTCAAGGAAATTAACTTAGGAACTGAAGAAGATCCATGCCCTACATACATCAGTTCTTTGTTGAATGAAATTGAAACCAATGACTTAGTTAGGCTATTGAATGAGTTTAAGGACTGCTTTGCATGTAGTTATGAAGAGATGCCTGGATTGGCTCTTAACATAGTGGTCCAAAAACTAGCAATAGAGCCTACCGCAAACTCTATCAAGCAAGCTCCTAGGCATGCAATTAGACATAGAATAATAGGTCATTTATGAAGTCAAAACGATGATCTTTGGCTTCATCCGGAAGAAAAATACCCTATCTGGTTAGCCAGGGTCATCCTAGTTAAGAAAAAGAATGGCCAAATTCACATATGCGTCAATTTTAGGGATTTAAATAAGGCATGTCTAAAAGATGAATTTCCACTATCAATCCCGGAGCTGATGGTGGACATTTCCTCATCTCATGTAGTCTTCTCTTTCATGGATGGCTCATCTGGATATAATCAAATAAAGATATCTCCTGAAGATGAAAGAAATAGTGCTTTTAAAATCCCAATCAAAATTTATTACTATAAGGTCATCCCTTTCAGCCTTAAAAATGATAATGCTACATACCAATGGTCTATGACTCAAATATTCAATAACTTATTTATCATCAAGTTAAGTGCTATGTCGATGATCTTATTATCTAAAGTAGAGAAAAGGAAGACCATCTCTTTGACTTTAGAGTAGTTTTCAAATAATTAAGACAATTCAACCTCAAAATGAACCCCTTGAAGTGTGCATTCGGAGTAGCTTTAGGAAAATTCCTTGGTTTTGTTGTTCAACACCACGGAATCGAAATTAATCTAGAGAAGATCGAGGCGATATTAAAAATGCTACCCAATAAAAGTTTAACTCAACTCAGATTAACCCAAGGTGGTTGGCATCTCTAAGATGCATTATATCCAACTTATCGAAGATGTCCATTCTCGACTTGTCAAAAGGACTCCAAGTTCAAGTGGGATGACAAGTGTGAGCATGCCTTAGAAGACATCAAGCATTACCTGATGACACTACCGGTTCTAGCAACCCCAATCCGCAAGCCCATACTTTACTGTTGCATTTGATGACTCCAGGTGCTTTGTTGGCAACCAATGACAAAGGGAAGGAAAACACACTCTACTACCTCAACCGTCATCTAATCCCTATTGAGGCTAATTATCCACCCATTGAGAAGCATTGCTTAGCTTTAATCTTTGCATCCTAAAAGCTACAACACTACATGCTTCCTCATAATGTGAACTTAATCTCTAACATCAATCTACTACAGTATCTCATGACATGGCCGATGCTATCTGGACGGTTGGCAAAATGATCCATGATCCTCTCACAGTTTGACATTACCTTTAAACCCCTCTGTGTAGTGAAAGGATAAGAGCTAGCAGATTTTTTAGCAGCATACCCACTTCCTATTGGCTCTCCACTTAGTGATGATCTCCCAATGAATAAATCATGAACTTAGGGGATACTAGTATTCACCGTTGGGAGATGTACTTTGATGGTGCAGCTTCCTCTCAAAGAGAATATGAACCATACTATCCAAAAGGTAGGTAAGAATAGTTCTCTTAACTCTGGACTGTGATGTGATGAGATTATCATATCATATGTCCAATATTTACATCAATAATGAAGCTGAATATGAGGCTCAGATTGCCGGTCTAGAGTTAGTCATTACTCTAAGCATCTAGAACATCAATATCTTTAGGGATTCTTAGCTAGTTATCAACCAAATCGCTATGTCCTATAAGGTTATAAAGCCCAAGCCCCATCATTACCATAAGTACACCATTTACTTGTTCGCCTAAATCCCAGGGGTTACCATTTATAAAATTCCTTGAGGAGATAATGTCATAGAATATGCTTTAGCCAATCTTGCCAAGGAGTTGGCATGTCTGGAGGATGAGTCCATATTAATAAAAGTCCAAAATAGACAAGTCTTATCCCTAAATGATATTGAAATCATCAAAAATAACTCTCTTGAAGGGGAGGTTGCCATTTTCAAGAAGGATAAGGAGTTAGATTGGAGGCAACCATTCATGGATTACATAAATAAAGAAAACTACCTCAAAAGAAGTTCCAAGCCCATCAGATGAAATAGAGAGCACTTTCCTATGCTCTTGTGGATGGTTTATTATACTGGCGATCTTTCGATCATATGTGGTTACATTATTTAGACAAACATGAAGCCCTTAAGATCATGACTGAGGTACACTCAGGATTATGTGGAACCAACCAATCTTGCTCGAAGATGAAAGCAAAGATCAAGAGACTAGGATACTACTGGCTATCGATGATCAAATTTTGCATGGATACTGCTAGGCGATGCCATCAATGTAAAATACATGGTGTGGTCCTACACCAACCACCCAACATTCTATATCCTACATTGGCCTCATGGCAATTTGGGTGTTGGGATACCGACATAGTGGGCTCGGTTGATCCTTATTCTTCCAAGGGTCATCAATTCATCTTAGTTGCTACTGACTACTTTTACAAATGGGTGAAAGCAATTCCACTCAGAGAGGTCACAACTCGGCATGCTCTAATTTTTTAGAAACCTTATCGTATATAGGTTTGGAGTGCCTTGATGAATTATATATGATAATGATACTGCATTCAAGAGCACCGAGTTCAACAACTTTGCCTAAAAACACAATATTGATTGGGGATATTCTACCATCAACTACTCGAGGCCAAACGGCTTAGCAGAAGCCTTCAACAAAACTCTTATCCAAATACTGAAGAAGACACTTGACAACAACAAGCAACAGTGGCATGAGCAGTTAGTTGAAGCCTTACGGGCTTACTACACCACATATAGAACTCCAATTCAGTCTACTCCTTTCTTTATAGTGTATGGGTCTAAAGTTGTTCTACCATTAGAAGTTTAACTCCCATCACTAAGGATAGTTGTAGGTAGCAAGATCATAATAGAGCAGAACGCCAAGTTGTGGATAATAAGAACTTGAAGGTTTGGATAAGAGATGTCTACTAGCATGACAAAACCTTGAGTTGTACAAAGCTAAAATGATTCAAGCTCATAACAAGTTGGTCTGTCCTAGAGCTTTTCAAGTAGGAGAGCTTATTTTAGTTCTAAGGAGATCGATTGTTGCCCGTTAAATGGGAGGCAAGTTTGAACCCACTTGGGAAGGCATTTTTGCCATAGAGAAGCCCTACCAAGGAGGATCTTATTAGCTTATTAATCATAATGGAGAGCACTTAATACTTCCAATCAACAAGCTCTACTTAAAGAAATATTATAAATCATGTTTGAAAATAATTATCATCAATGAAAATTCCATTTTGAATTCAATCTCTTCCATGTTGAAAGTATTCTTGTTTATGAATCTGCCATGATGTGTTTAGGGTAGGTGTAAGGAACTAGAGCAATGTCTTATCCTTCTTTGACACAACACAAACACAAACTACACACAAACATATAAAAAATGCATATCTTTTATCTTGGACTACTCTGAGTTGAGTTAATGCCCCCAGTGACACTCACTGAGTAGCTGCTCTAGGTTAGGCTGATGTGCTACCCTGCTAGTGTGGCACCCCAGTGGTCTTCTTGCTTTAGAGG
Source organism: Cymbidium sinense (assembly GCA_021442155.1). NCBI lineage: Eukaryota > Viridiplantae > Streptophyta > Magnoliopsida > Asparagales > Orchidaceae > Cymbidium > Cymbidium sinense. Next base: position 15,983,098 of record CM038214.1, read on the forward strand.
ATGTAAGTCTGCTTGCTTTCCTTCCTTACTTGGCCACTACACATTGATGAGCACCTTATTAGTTTGGCAGGTCTTATTGTGTGGTCGGTAAGCTACCTCATGTTACCTTCGTTTAAGAGGATGTGAGTCTGTTACATTTTCTTCTTGGATTAGCCTTCGTGCACTGACTGGGTTGAGTATATTTGAGGTTTAGGATAAGTCCCCTAAAGGCTACTTCCTTCCTGACTACTTCAAGCCTGGGTCCAGTCCTTCCTCAGGGCTCCCTGCTTAGTAGTCTCTTTAGATCAGATAGCATATGTCCTGCCGATGATAGACTATCTCGGTGATTAGTTATACATGGAAAGTTGTAAGCCTACATGCTTTCTTTCTAGATTGATCATTACAAACTGACGGGCACCTTAGGTTGGTTGGTTCTCATTATGCTGATGGATACACCACTCATGTTGACAGATACAGCTTAGGTTGGTTAGTTTTGCACCTTAGGATATACCACTCATGATAAGTCTACTACAGTTTCTCCTTGAGTTACCATACACCTATAAGCTTTCTTTTCTAGGGCTTAGGATAATGCCCCTAACAACACCTCCCCTGTGGGCACTATATTTGGATTACATCCTTTGTAACCCCCATTTAGACACTACCTAGGTTACTATTAGATTAGACAGTTCCCTTTTTCAAGTAACCATCCCTGTGGTTAGAGAATCTGTCTTGTGGATGTGTAGATTCTCCCTTGGTCCAATAAATTTGAGATAGGTCAAGATTGACATAGCCCCTTCTCAGTGTGATCCCTTGCACACCAATAGGGTCCACAAACATATGAACAAAATATATATTCACTTGTGGATTAGGAGGACACCCATAGGTCAGTGTCAGCAAAACTCCTGATAGGAATCATCTGACTACTCTTGAGTTGATATAAGTCCCCAATGACATTCACTCAGTAGTCGCCCCTAAGTCAAGCTCAATTTATTGTGCTACCAACAGGTCAACCCCAGCGGTTGTTCCCTGCTTTAGAATATGTAGGTCTGCTACGCCTTCTTCCTATCATTGTTATTGCACACCGAAAGGCAACCCCTTAGGTTGGATAGCTCTACCCCACGACCAATAAATATGAGATCTATCCCTTTGGATTTGTAAATCTCATATAGGACAAGTTTGATATAGCCCATTCTTAGTGGGTCCATCGCACACCAACATGGTCCATAAATTAAATCTATCAAATTTTATCGAGCTCACATCCCCAGTAGATATGCCGTCAATTTGATATCAAACAAATCCAAACAAATCATATTAAATCACATGAAATTAAGATAAAATTAATCCTAACTACTTTTGAGTTGACATAAGTACCCAGTGGGATTCACTCAGTAGTCTCCCTAGGTCAGGTTTGATTTGTTATGCATCAAACAGGTCACCCCAATCATTGTTCCTTGCTTTGGAAGTTATAAGTATGTTATACTTTCTTCCTACGATCGTTACAAAGGCAACCCCTTTGGTTGGCTAGCTCTACCGTTGGTAGACTATCCTTATAGATTTGTAAACTTGAGGTAGGTCAAGGCTGATATAGCCCCTTCCTAGTATGTCCATTGCACACTAATAGGGTCCATACATTAACTTAGAATAATTTAAATCCAATATAATTTTCCTAATGGAGTTAAATCACACCCTTCTCTACAGTGGAGCCCTAAATCATATATAAACATGTCAAGCAAATATATCAAATTCAAAACTAACTTCCCCAGTGGTTCCAAATTAAACCAACTCTCTTAGTAGAGTCCAAATCAAAGAAATCCAACCAAACTCTTATTCCCAGTAGATACATCCCAACATAAATCTATGGAATCAAACCCAAATCTCAATCCCCAATAGATAGCTTTGAACCACTTCCCTAGTGGAAGGTTCATATACCGATCCATAGCAGACTCAAGCCCATATCTTTAGCAGATATGCCTCCAAATCAATTAAAACAAAATAAATTAAAGTCTATTGGATCTTAATCTCTAGTGGATTATAGATTCTTATCCCCAACGGATCTTTTTTCCACAAATCATATAATCAAATCAAATTCAAACCTTATCCCTAACAAATTTTTTTCTTCTATGCCCTCGACATAAACCCCTCACATGTCATGTCCAATGCATGTGTGATCACCTAGCGGATCTCCCTCCATGTCCTTGACATGGAATTCTCATCAAATCATATTTCTTCTCTTATGCACACCTTTAATACTTCAACCAAAAGCATGTATTCGTTCAACCTTCAAATTATCATTTTTGTGAGTTTTGACCCAATGTATTATAACAAAAGTAAAATATACTAAAATGTACAATAGCATTTTATACCACACCACCACATTCATATATATATGTGAAGTTATATTGTTATGTACATTATATTTTAATAGGCTTTCATAAAATATATTATCTTACATTGCACCTTAAAATGAATCACTTTAAGAAAAAAATTTATAAAATTTGGTTGAAAAATGAAATTTTATTTTGGATGCAAAATTCCATTCTTTAGATTAAATGACACACCATAGCACACCCCCAATGATGTTCCCTAAAGCATACCTTAAATTTGGCTAAATCCCATTATCTCGGCCTATAAATCAATATTTTTATGAATTATACTAGTACAAACTCTACTACATCATACTATAACAATTTAAAATATGCTAAATAACTAGTAGTGATACACAATAGTATGTCGTAATGCATGATGTTACACTATGTTATGGCATCCTATATTATAATACACTATAACATATTATATTATATTATATTGCATATCACATCAAAAGGGATTTCTTAAGATAAAAATCATAAAATTAATCTAAATAATAAAAAACATATATTTTAGTCATACACTTATTTTAAATTATAATAATACATTTTGATGCCATGCTCTACCTATTATGAATTTGCCCAAATTCCACCATTTTAAAGTCTAAATCAACATTTTTTATAAATAATGCTAATGTAGGCTCTACTGCATGATTGCAAAATACTAAAAGAATTTAAAATGCGCAGAACAATATATTATGATATATGATGTTATACTATGCTACAATATATAATATTTATTTTGAACATAAAATCATACTTTTTAGACTACAAGTGGTGTAGCACACCTTTGGTACTACAACCTAATTCCCACTTCAAATCTAACAAATTTCATCATTTAATTTATTTTAATATAGACTATAGGGCACAATACCATAATATACTAAAACATTTCAAAACATCTAATAACATCCAAAAACACATCACTACATGCTCAAATATATGATGCTACATTATACTATAATATATGGTTTTATAATATGATTTAGGGTTAGGGTTTAGGGTTTCAAATCTCCAATAGTCAATGGAAAGTCTCTTGAGCACATTTTCTTTAGCTACCATAACTATGTTAGGATTAGGTCATTCTTTAGATCTACTCTTAATGACATCTTTATTCAAAGTTTAGGGTTTAAGATTAGGGTTTAGGGTTTGTTAAGGGTTTAAGGTTTAGGGTTAGTTTAGAGTTTAAGGTTTAGAGTTTGGGGTTTAGGTTTTAGGGTTTAGGGTTGCATGTTTTAAAGTTTAGGGTTTAGGGTTTTGGGTTTAGGGTATAGGGTTTAGGGTTTAGGGTGTAGGGTTTAAGATTTTATGGTTTAAGGTTTAAGGTTTAGGGTTTAGGGTTTATGATTTAAGGTTTAAGGTTTAGGGTTTTGGGTTTTGGTTTTAGTTTTCAATTTTTAGGGTTAAGGGTTTAGGGTTCAGGTTTAAAGTTTAGGGTTTAGGGTTTATGGTTTTTTTTAACAAAGAACAAATTCATATTCAACATTTCTTCTTTTTGATTTCATTAACCAAGTAGCACCTCAAGTTTTCTAAGACTTAGATCAAAAATGAGCACCCATAGAGTAAATAAAAGACCCTAGAAAAGTAGAACCATCTTTATTGTAAAGGCACTATTCTATAAGTAGCAGATCAGATCGGTCGTTCTTTAGTTTCTCCAGTACCCATCAGAACCACCACCATCTCTCTAGTAGTGGGATCTGCCATCACATCCCCGATCTCTCCTCCGCCACCAGCATAACTGTAACCTCCGTCGCTCCTCCTACCTCCATATCCACCAGCACCTCCAGATCCCCCACCACCACTATGATAACCATCGCCTCCACCTTTGCCTACACTGCTAGATCTAGATTGATCTTAGTTTATGGTGATGTTCCTGCCGTCAGGGTTTTTCCCATTCTTAGGGTTTAGGTTAGTTTAGGGTCTAAGATTTAGGGTTAGTTTAGGGTTTAGGGTTTAGGGATGTAGGTTTTATGGTTTAGGGTTTATGGTTTAGGGTTTTTGGGTTTAAGGTTTTCGGCTTTGGGTTGTCGGTTTAGGGTTTAAGGTTTATTTTAGGGTGTAGGGTTTAGGATTTTGGGTTTAGGGTTTTTTAAAAAAAAAAAAGTAAACCTATAGGCTTAGGTTTATTTACTTTATTTTTTATTTATTTGAGTTTATTTTATTTTTATTTTATTTAATTTACTTTATTTATGTTAGGTTTATTTATTTTAGTTTAGTTTATTTTTTTAAGTTTAGGTTTATTTTTTAGTTGAGTTTCATTTTTTTTATTTTTTAGGTTTAGGTTTTACTTTTTATTTTTAAATTTAGGTTTTTATTTTATTTTTTTAGGTTTAGGTTTTAGGTTATTATTTTAGGTTTATTTTTAGGTTTTATTTTTTAGTTTAGGTTTATGTTTATTTTCAGCTTATTTTATTTTATTTAGTTTAGGTATATGTTTAAGTTTTTTTTTAGTTTATTTTATTTTAGTTCAGGTTTTGGTTTATTTTCTTTTATTTTTATTTTAGGTTTAAGTATTTTCTAGTTTAGTGTTTATGTTTTATTTTATTTATTTTTAGGTTTATTTTTTAGGTTTAAGTTTTTATTTAGTTTTTATTTTATTTTATTTTAGCTTTATTTTATTTTTTTAGTTTGATTTAAGATTTTTTTTATTTTATTTTGGTTTATTTTTATTTTTTATTTTATTTTTATGTTTTATTTTAATTTATTTTTAGGTTTAGCTTTAGGTTTTAGTTTATGATTTTATTTTTTTTATTTTTATATTTTATTTAGGTTTAGGTTTAATTTTTTATTTTTAGGTTTAGGTTTAGGTTTTTATTTTATTTTTTTAGGTTTAGGTATTAGGATATTATTTTAGGTCAATTTTTAGGTTTTATTTTTTTAGTTTAGGTTTAGGTTTACTTTTAATTTATTTTATTTTATTTAGTTTAGGTTTAGGTTTAGTTTATTTTAGGTTTAGGTTTAGGTTTTATTTATTTTAGTTTAGTTTATTTTTGTTTAGGTTTATGTTTATTTTATTTTTTATTTGAGGGTTAAGTTTTTTTTTATTTAGGGTTTAGGTTTTATTTTTAATTTATGTTTAGGATTATTTTTTAGGTTTAGGTTTTTATTTAGTTTAGTTTTTTACTTTATTTTAGGTTTTTATATTTTAATTTGGTTTTTCATTTTTATGTTTATTTTATTTTTTAGTTTAGTTTAGGTTTTTATTTATTTTATTTAGTTTAGTTTTTATTTTTTATTTTTTTATTTTTAGGTTTAGGCTTAAGTTTAGATTTTAGTTTAGGTTTTTATTTTATTTTATTTAGTTTTAAGTTTTTATTTATTTATTTTATTTTTAGGTTTTATTTAGTTTAGGTTTAAATTTTTATGTTTTTAGGGTTTAGGGTTTAGGGTTTAGGGTTTCAGTTTGGGGTTGAGGGTTTAGGTTATGGGGTTGTAGGTTTTAGGGTTTAGGGTTTAGGGTTTAGGGTTTTTGTGTTTAGGGTTTAGGGTATAGGGTTTAGTGTTCAGGGTTTAGGGTTGTTAGTTTAGGTTATAGGATTTAGGTTTTAGGGTTAATTTTAGGATTGATGGTTAGGTTTTTTTTATTTTTTATTTAGGGTTTAGGGTTTAGGGATATTTTGGGTTTAGGGTTTAGTGTTTAGGGTTGTAGGTTTTAGGGTTTAGGGTTTAAGGTTTAGGGTTTTATGGTTTTAGGTTTAGGGCTTAGGGTTTAGGTTATAGGTTTAGGTTGTAGGTTTAGTGTTTTGGGTTTAGGGTTTAGGGTTTAGGATTTAGAGTCTAGGGTTTATTTTTTAAATTAAGTAAACAAGTAAGTTTTTATTTATGGTAAGTTGTAGGGTATATGATTTAGGGTTAGAGTTTTTTTTAAATTTTTTTTAGGGTTTAGGGTTTTTTAAAGTTTAGGGTTTAGGGTTATAAGTTTAGGGTTGTAGGTTTAGGGTTTAGGGTTTGGGGTTTAGGGTTTAGGGTTTAGGGTTTGGCATTAACGGTTTAAGGCTTTTAAAAAAAAATAAGTAAACCGATAAGTTTAGGTTTATTTAGTATATTTAGTTTATTTTTTTATTTATTTTAGTTTATTTTATTTTTCTAGTTTTATGTAGGTATATTTTTTATTTTTATTTAGATTAGTTTATTTATTTTAGGTTTATTTAATTTAGTTAAGATTTTTCTGGTTTATTTTTTAGGTTTAGGTTTAGTTTTAGGTTTATTTATTTTTTAATTAGTTTTATTTTATTTTATTTTTTAGGTTTAGGTTTTATTTTTTATTTTAGGTCTAGGATTAGGGTTTTATTTTATTTTTTTTTAGTGTAGGTTTTAGGTTTTTTTTTATGGTTTAGTTTAATTTTTAATTTATTTTATTTTATTTAATTTCGGTTTAGGGTTAGGTTTAGTTTTTTTTAGGTTTAGGTTTAGGTTTTTTATTTTAGTTTAGTTTATTTTAGTTTAGGTTTAGGTATTTTTTGTTTATTTTATTTTTATTCTATGTTAACATTTTTTTTTAGTTTAAGGTTTAAGTTTTATTTTTTATTTATTTTTTAGTTTATTTTTTAGGTTTAGGTTTTTATCTAGTTTTTCTTTTAGGTTTATTTTATTTTTATTTTATGTTTAGTTTTTATTTTATTTAGGTTTATTATTCTTAAGTTTAGGTTTTAGTTTAGTTTTAGTTTATATTTTATATTATTTAGGTTTTGGTTTTATTTATTTATTTTATTTTTATGTTTAGTTTAGTTTAGGTTTAGGTTTTTAGGTTTTAGGGTTTAGGGTTTTAGGTTTTTTGGTTTTAGGGTTTAGGGTTTAGGGTTTAGGATTTTTAGGGTTTTGGATTTATGGGTTTTTTGAACTAAAAGGATTTAGGGTTTTATTAGTTTAGTTATTTAGTTTAGTTATTATTAGGTTATTTTTCTATTATGTTAATTAGTTAGTCATTAGTCTATTTAGGGTTTATGTTTATTATTATTATTATTATTATTATTTTAGTTATTAGTTTTTATTTTGGAGTTTATTTTATTTTAGGTTTAGTGTTTATTTGGGTTTATTAGGGTTATTGTGGTTTTTATTTATTTTTTTAGTTTTGTGTGTTTCTTAATTTACTTAGGTTTTAGTTTAGATTATTTAATTATTAGTTTAGGGTTTATTTAGTTTTATTTTATTTGTTTTTACTTTATTAGTTATTATTAGTATAGTAACTTTTTATTAGGTTTTTGGGGTTCAATTTTAGTTTAGTTTATTAATTTTAGGGTTTTAGGTTTTTAGTTTTATTTAGTTTTAGTTTTTAGTTTAGTTATTATTGGGTTTTATTGGTTTGGTTTTATTAGTTTAAGGTTTAATTATATTATTTATTAGTTATTATTATTATTATTATTATTATTATTATTATTATTATTATTATTATTATTATTATTATTATTATTATTATTATTATTATTATTATTATTATTTTATTAATTAGTTTAGTTTATTTTTTAGGGCTTTATGGTTTTTGTTAGTTTATTAGGTTTTAGTTATTATAATTAATTTTAATAATTTTTATTAGTTTTAGTTTTTAGGTTTATTATTAGTTTTATTATTATCTATTTATATAGTTTTATTAGTTTTAGTTAGGTTTTACAAGTAGTTGTTAGTTTTTTATTAGTTTATTATTATTATTATTATTTATTTTGTTTTGTTTTATTAGGTTCGGGTTTAGGGTTTTAGGTTAGCATAGGGTTTAGGGTTAAATTAGGGTTTAGGGTTTTAAGGTTTAGGGTTTAGGCTTCAGGGTTTAGAATTTTTAGAGTTTAGGGTTCAGGGTTAGTTTAGGGTTTAAGGTTTAGGGTTTTAGGGTTTAGGGTTTAGGGTTAGGGCTTAGGGTTTAGGGTTTAGGGTTTAGGGTTTAAGGTATAGGGTTGTAGGTTTAAGGTTTAGGGTTAGTTTTAGGGTTTAGGATTTAGTGTTTACGGTTTAGGTTTTTTTAAAATTAATTAAACTAATAGGTTTATGTTTATTTAGTTTATTTTATATTTTAATTAGTTTTATTTTTTATTTAGTTTAGTTTATTTATTTTATGTTTATTTATTTTAGTTTAGGCTCTTATTTTAGTTTACTTTTTAGGTTGAAGTTTAGGTTTATGTTTAGTTTTTAGTTTAGTCTTATTTTTATTTTATATTTTAGGTTTGGGTTTTATGTTTTATTATTAGGTTTAGGGTCTAGGTTTTATTTAGGTTTTTATTTTATCTTTTTAGGTTTAGGTTTTAGGTTTTTATTTTAAGTTAATTTTTATGTTTTATTTTTTAGTTTAGGTTTAGGTTTACTTTTAGTTTATTTTATTTAATTTAATTTAGGGTTTAGGTTTACCTTATATTAGGTTTATGTTAGGTTTTATTTACTTTACTACACTTTATTTTAGTCTAAGCTTAGGTTTATTTTATTTTGTTTATTTTAGGTTTAAGCTTTTTTTTTAGTTTAGGGTTTAGGTTTTTTTTTAAGTTTTGTTTTTCAGTTTATTTTTTAGGTTTAGGTTTTATCTTAGTTTTATTTTATTTTTATTTTACATTTAGGTTTGACTTTTTTAGGTTTTTTTATTATTAGGTTTATTTTATTTTTTAGTTTAGTTTAGGTTTTCATTTCTTTTATTTTAGTTTAGATTTTATCTTTTTATTTTATTTTATTTTAAGTTTAGTTTAGGTTTAGGTTTAAGTTAAGGTTTCTATTCTATTTTATTTTTTATTTTATTTATGTTTAGGTTTTATTTAGTTTAGGTTTAGGTTTTTAGGTTCTTAGGGTTTAGGGTTTAAGGTTTAGGGTTTAGAGTTTAGGGTTTAAGGTTTGCAATTTAGGGTTTAGGGTTTAGGGTTGTTGGCTTTAGGGTTTAAGGTTTATGGTTTAGGGTTTAAGGTTTAGTGTTTAGTGTCTTAGGGTTTAGGGTTTAGGGTTTAGGGTTTAGGCTTTTAGGGTTTAAGGTTTAAGGTTTAGTGTTTTGGGATTAAGGTTTAGGGTTAGGTTTTTTTAAATATTGTAAATTGGTAGGTTTATGTTTATTTAGTTTAATTTTTATTTATTTTATTTTATTTAGGTTTTTTTAGGCTTATTTTTTAAGTTTAGGCTTTTATTTAGTTTTTATGTTATTTTATTTTAGGTTTAATTTATTTTTATTTTACATTTAGTTTTTATTTTATTTAGGTTTTTATTTTTAGGTTTATTTATTTTTTTAGTTTAGTTTAGGTTATTAATTATTTTATTTTCATTTATTTTTATTTTTTATTTATTTTATTTTTACGTTTAGGTTTAGGTTTAAGTTTTAGCTTAGGTTTTTATTTTATTTTATTTTATTTAGGTTTAGGTTTTTAAGTTTTTATTTTATTTTATTATAGGTTTATTTTTTTATTTTATGTTTAGTTTTTATTTTATTAAGTTTTTTATTCTTATTTTTATTTTATTTTTATTTTAGTTTAGGATTTTCTTTATTTTATTTTTGTTTAATTATTTTTTTGTTTTATTTTATTATTAGGTTTAGGTTTATGTTTTAGTTTAGGTTTTTATTTTATTTATTTATTATATTTTATTTAGGTTTATGTTTATTTATTTATTTTATTTTTAGATTTTATTTTGTTTAGGTTTATGTCTTTTAGGTTTTAGGTTTTAGGGTTTAGGATTTATGGCTAAAGGTTTTAGGGTTTAGGATTTTATGGTTTAGGGTATATGGTTAGGGTTTGGGGTTTTGTGTTTAGGGTTTAGTGTTCAATCTTTAAGGTTTAGGGTTTTTAGGGTTTAGGGTTAGCATAGGGTTTAGGGTCTAGGGTTTTTAAGGTTTAGTGTTTAGGGTTTAGGGATAGTTTAGGGTTTAGGGTTTTAGGGTTGAGGATTTAGGTTTTAGGGTTTAGGGTTTAGGGTTTGGGTTTAGGGTTTGAGGTTTAGGGTTTAGGGTGTAGGGTTTAGGACTTATGAATTTTTAAGGTTGTAGGTTTAGGGTTAGTTTTAAGGTTTAGGGTCTAGGGGTTTAGTATTTAGGGTTTACGATTTTAGGTCTAGGGTTTAGGATTTAAAAAAAAGTAAATTTTTCTCATTTAGTTTATTAATTTTATTTAGTTTAATTTGATTTATTTTAGTTTTTTTATTTTTTATTTTTATTTGGATTTATTTTTTATTTTATTTAGCTTGGTTTATTTATTTTAGATTTATTTATTTTAGTTTTGGTATTTTATTTTAGTTTATTTTTTAGGTTTAGGTTTAGGTTTAGGTTTAGGTTTACTTTTTAGTTTAGTTTTATTTTTATTTTATTTTTTAAGTTTAAGTTCTATTTTGTAATTTTAAGTTTAGGCTTAGGTTTTTATTTTATTTTTTTAGGTTTAGCATTTAGGTTTTCATTTTAAATTTATTTTTAGGTTTTATTTTTTAGTTTAGGTTTAGGTTTATTTTTAGTTTATTTATTTTATTTTGTTTAGGGTTTAGGATTTATTTCTTTTAGTTTAGTTTCTTTTAGGTTAGGCTTAGGTTTATTTTGTTTTGTTTATTTTAGTTTTAAGTTTTCTTTTATTATAGGGTTTAGGTTTTATTTTTTATTTATTCTTAGGTTTAGGTTTTTATTTAGTTTTTATTTTATTTTATTTTAGGTTTATTTTATTTTTATTTTACGTTTAGTTTTTATTTTATTTAGGTTTTTTATTTTTAGGTTTATCTTATTTTTTAGTTTAGTTTAGGTTTTTATTTATTTTATTTTAGTTTAGTTTTTATTTTTTTTATTTTATTTTTATGTTTAGGTTTAGGTTTAGGTTTTTATTTATTTTTATTTTTTTATTTTATTTAAGTTTTAATTATTTTATTTATTTTATTTTTAGGTTTTATTTAGTTTAGGTTTAGGTTTTCAGGATTTAGGGTTTAGGGTTTAGCATTTAGGGTTGCATATTTTAGGGATTATAGTTAAGGGTTGATGGCTTAGGGTTTAGGGGTTAGGGTTTTAGGGTTTGTTTTAGGGTTTATGGTTTAGGGTTTAGTGTTTTAGGGTTTAGGGTTTAGGGTTTAGGGTTTAATTTTATTTAGTTTATTTATTTTAGTTTTTTTTATTTTGATTTAGGTTTATTTTATTTTTATTTAGTTTAGTTTATTTATTTTAGGTTTATTTATTTTAGTTTATCTTTTAGGTTTAGGTTTAGGTTTGTGTATATTTTTTAGTTTAGCTGTATTTTTTTTTTTTTTTTTAGGCTTAGGTTTTATTTTTTATTTCTATGTTTAGGTTTAGGTTTTTATTTAATTTTTTTTAGGTTTAGGTTTTAGGTTTGTTTTTGGGTATTATTTTTATTTTGGTTTATTTTGAGTTTATTTTATTTTATTTAGTTTATGTTTAGGTTTAGGTTTTATTTTAGGTTTAGGTTTTATTTATTTTAGTTTAGTTTATCTTAGTTTATGTTTAGTTTTATTTTATTTTTATTTTAAGTTTAGTTTTTTTTTTTGGTTTAGGGTTTAGGTTTTATTTTTTATTTATTTTAGGTTTTATGTGTAGGTTTATTTTTAGGTTTAGGTTTTTATTTAGTTTTTATTTTATTTTATTTTAGGTTTATTTTATTTTTACTTTCATTTTGTTTTTATATTGCTTAGGTTTTTTATTTTTTTTAGTTTAGTTTAGGTTTTTATTTATTTTATTTTAGTTTAATTTTTATTTTTGATTTTATTTTCTTTTAGGTTGAAGTTTAGGTTAAAGTTTTAGTTTATGTTTTTACTTTATTTTATTTTTTCATTTTATCATGGTTTAGGTTGCATATTTTAGGGATTATAGTTAAGGGTTGATGGCTTAGGGTTTAGGGGTTAGGGTTTTAGGGTTTGGTTTTTAGGGTTTATGGTTTAAGGTTTTGTGTTTTAGGGTTTAGGGTTTAGGGTTTAGGGTTTAGGGTTTAATTTTATTTAGTTTATTTATTTTAGTTTTTTTTATTTTTATTTAGGTTTATTTTATTTTTATTTAGTTTAGTTTATATATTTTAGGTTTATTTATTTTAGTTTATTTTTTAGGTTTAGGTTTAGGTTTGTGTATATTTTTTAGTTTAGTTTTATTTTTATTTTATTTTTTAAGCTTAGGTTTTATTTTTTATTTTTATGTTTAGGTTTAGGTTTTTATTTAATTTTTTTTTTAGGTTTAGGTTTTAGGTTTTTATTTTAGGTATTATTTTTATTTACGTTTATTTTGAGTTTATTTTATTTTATTTAGTTTATGTTTAGGTTTAGGTTTATTTATTTTAGATTTAGGTTTTATTTATTTTAGTTTAGTTTATCTTAGTTTATGTTTAATTTTATTTTATTTTTATTTTAAGTTTAGTTTTTTTTTTTGATTTAGGGTTTAGGTTTATTTTCTTATTTATTTTAGGTTTTATGTGTAGGTTTATTTTTTAGGTTTAGGTTTTTATTTAGTTTTTATTTTATTTTATTTTAGGTTTATTTTATTTTTACTTTCATTTTGTTTTTATATTGCTTAGGTTTTTTATTTTTTTTAGGTTAGTTTAGGTTTTTATTTATTTTATTTTAGTTTAATTTTTGTTTTTGATTTTATTTTCATTTTAGGTTGAAGTTTAGGTTTAGGTTTTAGTTTATGTTTTTACTTTATTTTATTTTTTCATTTAATCATGGTTTAGGTTTTTTTATTTAATTTATTTTTAGGTTTTATTTGGTTTAGATTTACCTTTTTAGCTTTTTAGGGTTTAGGGTTTAGAGTTTAAGTTTTAGGTTTATTTTTAGGTTTTATTTTTTGGTTTAGATTTATTTTTTTTAATTTATTTTATTTAATTTAGTTTGGGGTTTAGGTTTAGTTTATTTTAAGTTTTGGTTTAGGTTTTATTTATTTTAGTTTAGTTTATTTTAGTTTATGTTTAGGTTTATTTTCTTTTGTTTAATTTATTTTTATTTTAGGTTTAGTTTTTGATTTTAGTTTAGGGTTTGGGTTTTATTTTTTATTTATTTTTCTGCCTATTTTTTAGGTTTAATTTTTTTTTCAATTTTTATTTTATTTTATTTTAAGTTTATTTTATTTTTATTTAATGTTTAGTTTTTATTATATTTAGGTTTTTTATTCTTAGGTTTATATTATTCTTTTTGTTTAGGTTAGGTTTTTATTTGTTTTATTTTAGTTTATTTTTATTTTTTATTTTATTTTATCTTTAGGTTTAGGTTTTTATTTTATTTTTGTTTTTTTTGTTTAGGTTTTTTTATTTATATTAGTTTTAAGTTTTATTTACTTTAGGTTTAGGTTTTAAGGTTTTTAAGGTTTAGGTTTAGGGTTTAAGGTTTAGTGCTTTAGGTTTAGGGTTTTGGGTTTAGATTTTAGGGTGTAGGGTTAGCTTAGGATTTAGGGTTAGTTTAGGTTTTAGGGTTTAGGCTTTAGAGTTTAGGCTTTAGGCTTTAGGATTTTTAGGGTTTAGGGTTATTTTAGGGTTTGGGGTTTAGGGTTTTAGGGTTTAGGGTTTATGGTTTATGGTTTAAGGTTTAGGGTTTAGGGTTTACGCTTTAGGGTTTAGGGTTTAGGGTTTAGGTTTAAAGATTAGGGTTAGGGTTTAGGGTTTAGGTTTTAGGGTTTTGCATTTAAGAGGGTTTAGGGCTTAGGGTTTAAGGTTTAGGGTTTCTTTTTTAAAATAGGTAAACCGGTATGATTCAGTTTTTTTTATTTATTTAGTTTAAATTTTATTTATTTTAGTTTATCTCATTTTTTTTATTTTTATTTAGGTTTATTTTTTATTTTATTTCATTTATTTTAGGTTTATTTATTTTGTTTTAGTTTTTTATTTTTGTTTATTTTTTAGGTTTAGGTTTAGATTTATGTTTACTTATTAGTTTAGTTTAGTTTTTATTTTATTTTTTAGGCTTAGGTATTCTTCTTTCCTTTTAGGTGTATGTTTAGGTTTTAATATATATATATTTTTTGTTTAGGCTTTAGGTATTTTTTTTAGGTTTTTTTTAGGTTTTATTTTTTAGTTTAGGTTTAGGTTTATTTTATTTTATTTAGTTTAGGGTTTAGGTTTATTTTATTTTAGCTTTAGCTTTAGGTTTTGTTTATTTTAGTTTAGGTTTAGTTTTTTTATCTTTTTTTTTAGTTTAGGTTTTAGTTTAATGGTTAAGTTTTATTTTTTATTTATTTTATGTTTTATTTTAGGTTTATATTTTTGGTTTAAATTTTATTTACTTTTTATTTTATTTAATTTTAGGTTTATTTTATTTTTATTTTTTTGTTTAGTTTTAATTTTATTTATGTTTTTTTACTTTTTTAGGGTTATTTTATTTTTAGTTTAGTTTAAGTTTATTTATTTTATTTTAATTTTAGTTTTATTTTTTTTATTTTATTTTAGGTTTAAGTTTAAGTTCAAGTTTAGGTTTAGGTTTGAGTTTAGATTTATTTAGTTATTTTATTTTTATGTTTTATTTAGTTGATGTTTAGGTTTTTTTAGTTTTTAGGGTTTAGGGATTAGGGTTTAGGGTTTAGGGTTTAGGGTTTAGGGTTTAAGGTGTAGGGTTTAGTGTTTAGGGTTGTAAGTTTTTGGGTTTAGGGTTTAGGGTTTAGGGTTTTAGGGTTAGGGTTTTGGTTTAGGGTTTAGGGTTTAAAGTTAGTTTAGGATAAGGGTTTAGGGTTGTAGGTTTATGGTTTAGGGTTTAGGCTTGCAGGTTTATGGTTTAGGGTTTAGGGTTAGTTTTATGGTGGGGTTTAGGTTTTTTTTAAAATTAAGTAAACCAACAGGTTTAAGTTTTTTTAGTTTATTTAGTTTATTTTTATTTTATATTTTAGATTTTATATTTCATTTAGTTTATTTCTTTTAGTTTAGGTTTTTATTTTAGTTTGTTTTTAAGTTTAGATTTAGGTTACTGTTTTTTTTAGTTTAGTTTTTTTATTTTTATTTTTTTAGGTCTAGGTTTTATTTTTTATTTTTAGGTTAATGTATAGGTTTTTATTTTATTTTTTAAGATTTAGTTTTTAGGTTTTTATTTTAGGTTTATTTTTAGGTTTTTTTAATTTAGGTTTAGGTTTATTTTTAGTTTATTTTAATTTATTTAGTTTAGGGTTTAGGTTTAGTTTATTTTAGGTTTAGGTTTGGGTTTTATTTATTTTAGTTTAGGTTTATGTTTATTTTATTTTGTTTGTTTTACGATTACGTTCTTTTTTTAGTTTAGGATTTATGTTTTTTTATTATTTATTTTTAAATTTATTTTTTAGGTTTATTTTTTAGGTTTAGGTTTTTATTTAGTTTTTATTTTATTTAGGATTTTGTGACACCATCCTTCAAGATCTTTGATGGTAGTGGAACCCGATAACAAATTGCACAAGAGTTGTTTTGACAGGTGGACAACGCACTCCTCTTCTCCCTTTTCATTGTGTCAGGATGTTGCATTTGATTGGTATCGCCAGGTTCGATGAAGACTTCTTGAGTTGGACCTCTTCATCAAGAGGTTTGCTGGAGCTCAGCAGAGGGTGATTATAGGCGACCTCATTGTAGAGAAATAGAAACTCAATGAGTCCCTTATTGATTACATTCTCAGGTAGCACAACCTGTACATGAATTGCAAACCATAGCTATCCTAACAACATGGCATTGAGATTCTTCTCAAAAATATCCATGGCCTGGTCGCCTTCATGCTTAAGGGCTTTACCATCAAAACATTCGAGAAATTAATCAACAAGGCAGCTAGCCTAGAAGAGGAAGCCAAACTGTTGCCCTTTCTTGACCAATCATCTTGGCCTAAGCCGTAGAAGGTGTTTGAGAAGAAGCCAGAGACAATTATGTCAATGGACAGAGGGAAGCAGTCAACTAGAGTTCAGTATGAGAGACTATGAGCTCAAGAGCCTCCTTTGTCACCTCCTCTTCCACCACCTCAGCCATTATACCGGCCACTGCAGCTACCACAACAACCATTTTCACCACCTCAGCAGCCTACCTAGTAGTAGTATTCATATCAATTGCCAAGTAACTACTTTCCACATACTCTTACCAATAGATTGAATAAGCCATATTCATTCAAGAGGGAGGTAGTTTGGAAAATCTTTAATAATCTCTTAAAGAAACTTGACTTTCAGTTACCAGAGCCTAAGAGGCTAAAGGAAGTGAGCAAGAGCGATGATCCTAGCTATTGCCTATACCACCGCATGTTAGGCCATGTCTTAGAGTATTGTATCACTTTTAAAGACTAGCTTGAGCACAACTACAAGATGAGAGCCATAGTTATCCTTAAGAAATACTTATTAGAATAACCATCCAGTTCTATTAGATTAATCCTTAGGGATACTTGTGATCCTCTTAAGACAAAAGAAGGTTAGGATATCTCCCTATCCTGAACCTCTAAGAAGATCATTTCTAAGATCAAGAAGCTTTCCTTGTAGGTGCATGAAGTAGCTCAACCCTCCAACACCAAGGTTTTAGTTGCAAGGACTTCGGGGAGGGTGACATGATAGCGTAGCTCACCATACTTGCACAGATAGTCGGTAGCATACCGTCCAGTCCAATACTCCCTCCACCATTGTAGCTACCACCTCTTCTACTGATATGAGCATTGTATCTATGGATAAGGGCACTAAATCCCTTACCATGCTTACTTTACTTGATTTCTATCATGTACCTCCACCCAAAAATAAATTAATAAAGAAAGTTGATTCTACTTATATATTGTCTACTTTTGATGCTCTTGATTTTATTCCTATTGAAAGCTCTTCGAGTCTAAATAAAAATAATTGCTCTAGTAGTTTCGATCCTTTCCTTTCTGATTAGAGTCAGACTCTAAATCAATCGGGTTTACCTCTTGAGATTGACTTGGAGTCAATAGACTCTGAGGATCCTATAAGAGAAGCTATAGGTATGCTTGATGAAAAGGTAGAACTTTCCATAAGCTCATCTTTCCAAGATGTCACTGAAGTCAATCTACATAGTGGCAAAGTTTTACCTCCTAGGGTAGCACCTCAGGAAAAGAGTAAGCAAGTCATTGGTTCCAGTGAGCAGAAATCCCCTTTATAGGATGCTCCACCCATGGATATGCTTATGGAGGACCAAGCCGGTGTTTATTACAATGTCCTGGCTCACCTTAGAAAGTTTCCAGCTAAGTTAAGCATATACGACACTCATATGAGATGAGGGAATCTCTTATCAAGGCCTTATTTTACCTAGAGATATGCTTAGCTCAGCTGACTGTTACTAAAGAGGAGGCATACCACTTGAAGGATATCTTAGGAGTTACATTCAGCGATGAAGACTTACTCATTGGGATGATCGAGCACAACCGCCTCTTTATATTATAGTGGATGTTGGCAAATACAGGCTATTCAAAATTTTGGTTGACCCATGTGTATCAGTCAACATTATGAGTCTAAGAAGCCTATCCTACTTGAGGATCAACATCTCCAAACTCCAAAAAGAAATGATAATGTTGAAAGGATTAAATGAACAAGGCGAGATGGCCTTGTAGTCTTTATTTTTGGATGTATGGGGGGACACCATGCAGATCATAGTGGGTGTGCTTTTTGAGGTGATCGAGTATAACATTGAGGTATGATGTACTATCTCAAAAGATATAGGCATATACCTAATCACAAAATAAGGACTTCTTAGGCATGAAGGGTCTTTGAATGTACCAGATATGCCTCTCTTACTTTACATGAATGAATAAAATAAAGGTTATATTAAACCAGGTTCTTAAGTTCCCTATGGAGGAAAGCCACCACAGTTAATTACATCTTAAGAAATAAAATTTTTTAAGAATACTCTTGATTAAAGTAAACAAATATCATCTCCAAAGATTTCAATGTTAGATTATCAAAAGATTGGTTGTATTTGGAAAATCAACTCAGAAAGTTCAAGGAGAAGACAATTTTTTTAAATCATAATAAAATAAGTAGGAAATTCTCATGATGCTAGGAAGCCTAGTGAGCATTCCAATCTATCCTATGGTTGGTCTTTATGATTTTGAAGTTGAGGAGATTTATATGTTTTAAGTTGAAATTTAATTAGATTACTAGGGCTTATAATCCACAAACATAAGGTTGTGGGAATGCCTAAGAGGTGAGGATTTATGTTGGTCACCGAAGGAAATGGCTACCTCGAATCTTAAATTTAGGGAGCTTTAGTATGAGCTAAAGCATGGCCTAAATCTAAGCGACAGGTGGACGTAAGGGTGTACCTCCATAAGAGAATAAATTGTCTGACTTCTGGACTTATAATCTTCTTGAGTGGCCGCCAGCTAACTCCTCCTATGATTTTAAAATCATGTAGTCGGTCTTATGAATTATAAGATAGTTAGGGTAGTTATTTAATTTGAAAGAGACTAAAGTGCTAAACACACTCCCTAAGAGACTAGAGCATGAGTCGTATGAGCATATGACTTAATCTATAGATGCAAAATATTTTCAAATTTTATTTCAGTTTAGACACATCATTTTGATAAAGGCTTTAGGATTTCTTATGCCTAAATGCATGATGAAATTGCTTATGGGTCAAATCAGTTAGAAGAAGGTGTTCTCCACCATAAGGGATGCCCTCACAGGTCAAGCAATCATTTATCGTAAGGATGGAGATCCTTCATGTTAAAGAGAAAAAGAATATGCATGAATGATGTGAAACATACAACCATATAGCTAATGAGTTGCTAAATCTTTAATTATCATAATTATTTCTTAGGCTTTATGATGAGGTTATGAGTTGTTTAAGATTTAATTATAAGTGATTATTTTGGTAGAAAGGTTATTTTTATCTTAACTGCCTAATTATATCCAAGCCACACATTAACGCATCAATCATTTAAGAAACTATGGAAAGCAAGCCATCCTAATGCCCAATGTAAACATAACATCAAACAATTATATTAACTATCATAAAAGAATGAAAGGCCAGTGCGGTAGGGTACCTCCGTACAAACTGAAGAGAGAAAAGATGGGTAGCCGAGCTCTACCCTTATACAACCTGGAATATGAAAGAATAATTATAATTGTATTAAATGCTATGGGAGTCTTCTTTCTTCATATCTCCATTCCTAATTTGGTTGCTTCTTTGATTTGGATGGTACTTGCTTCAAAGGCATCACAAGGCACTCCAGGACAAAATCTTCTGACCACTACTTATCCTAATCCCTCGTAGCACTAATCTTAATTCCTATTACAAAAATTACATTTCTATGGGAAAAGTAAATCTAACTTCACCAGTAAAATAGAGGTTAGCTAAATATACATATAATCCCAAGCAGTTGTATTTATAATTTGGACTTAGCACCCTACACATGGGTAACTAAGCCCACATGTCCTAACTTGGATTATGCTTAATGATTTAAGTAACCTACAAGAGCATTCAGATTTATTTTTAAGCATCCCTTAAGCATAATCCCCCATAGAAAATATGATTAGGCTCATATTGGCCTATCATCCAGTCTACAATGCATACACCCTAACATCCAAACTAAAATAATACATCATAAAATAAAACATACATCACATCATACACCATCCTAACTTAGAGCTAGAAGTGGTAACTTAATTCTAATGTGTGTATTAAGGCTTGTGTGGTAAGTCTTGTTAGGCATTAGTGTTGTATTTTCTAAATGTGAAGGATTCAATTTAACATGAAAGGTTGATTTCACTTGAAGTAGTTTAATTTATTTGAGAAATTTAATTTGTATTTTCTTTTGTTTTATTTTATTACACTTAGCAACTAAGTGTTATAAAAAGAGGAAAGGGGGATTGCCCTCTTTCATCCCTACCTTAAATCACTTTCTAAAATATTTTAATTTGATTTAGTTCTCTTTAGTGAATGGCTTATTAAATGATTTAATTAATCCTAAGTTTAGGTTCACTTTAAATAATCCTATTCAAAATGAAAGGCATCTTAAGATTAATTTAATTGAATAACTACCACATGACATATATTAAATCATTCCTTTCCATTACATGTAACATCCATATGATTTACTCCTAAGTTTATCTATACATGCAACATATTTTAGCACGCTTAAATGATGAATGTATGTGTATGCTTAGAATTTATATTTTATTTGACTTAATTATTTAAACATATTAATTTAAAACTTTATCCACATTTTTATACAAAAAGGACATAAGAATGAAATTAAATAGGCATGTACCATTGTTAAACCATGGATGTGAAGTAAGCAAATGACCTCCTTGGAGCTAGCTAAAGCCTCGTATTCTTGGGATGAATAGAATATATACTCATTTGCATTCAAACATATTTAAATTCATATACATGAACATAGGAAGTAAGCAACAAATCGTATTCTTGGGATTGTATATTTTTTTATTTTTTTTTATATATATGAATTAAAGCTCTATCAAAATTCTAATGTTGAAATACATAGAATGAAATCAAATGGGTATGTGTCATTGTTAAACTAGGGAAGTGAGGTAATCAAATGACCTCTTAAGCTATAAGCACATGCAATCAACACATGAATAGAGGAAAGAGAACTCAACATTCATACACTTAAGTTATAAACACATGCATTTCTTATGTATTTATAACTAGCATCATAACACATTATTATTCATTTATAAGCTTTTGAAAAATACATTTGGAATTAATAGTAATAATAGCCATGCATATATTAAGTTAAATCAACACATGCAAGCTTACATAAAGGAAATCCATTTTATTTTACTTGATTTTGAAAAGATGGATGCATGAATTCAAATGACATCCAAATTTAACATGATTGGAAAGAGGACAATCAAATATAAGCATGTGATTCATTGAACTAAACTAGTTCTTAAGGATAATCAAATCAAATAAGATTATTTAAAGCAAACCAAAGCTTCTTTATTAATTATGTTTTAAATTTGATTTGATTTAAAGAGGAGAAGAGAAATCATTACTTGCTATTTTAAACCCATTCCTACATTAGTGATTTGATTTAATTTAAGGAAATGTTATTAAGTTGATTTTATGGGTTAATTAAGTTGAACCCTTAATTAGATGAATTAATTACTCTTACCTATGTCACCTTAAAGTAATTAATGAAATAATTATGAGCCAACATGATATGCATGGAAAATAAACTTGCAATGATCATAGGAAATAAAAGGGGCATAATGAAATTAAATCATGATTAATAGTTAATTAGATTAAGGGACTTAATTAATTACTTTTGTGGTTTTCCACACTTATGAACTAACCATAATTTCATTAAACTCCTTTAGGTTATTAAGCACCTAAAGATCTACCCCTTTATTTAATTAATTAAGGTCTGATATGATTATGATTTCAATTTGATTAAGTGATTTAATTAATTAGTTAAATCTTAATTAATTTCATTTTAAAAAAAGTGTGAAATGAACTTAGGGAAAGGGGTCCCAACCTTATTCCTTAGTTCACACTGTTGTATAATGATTAATAAACTTAATTAACCAATTTATTACTATTCATTAGATTAATTAATCATTAATTAACTTAAAAGAGTAGTTAAGGTTTAATTCATCAATTTTCCTAATTAAGTCACAATAATTCCCAAGAAAATCATGGGAGGTAGATGTCATCCCATTAAATTAACCCATAAAATTTAGGATTAATTGCTCAAGTAATTAATGAGTAATTAAGCTAATTAATTTTATAATTAAACCTTAATTACTATTCAAATATAGTTAAGATCATTTTTAATTAATTCTCCTTAGAAATACCTTTAAAATGAGTATTTATTTGCATTTTTTATTTCACTATGATTTTTAGAAGTTTTAGCCATTAAAATTATTAATTAAGCTTAATTAAAAGCCTACATTAGTGCCATGTGGAGCCGATGCGGGCTTTCCACATGGCACCCTTGCTACTTAAAACTTATCCGACTTAGTACCTACGTGGCGGCAGCGGATGCACTTTCTCATATTTAGATCAAATGGCTACGATTAATCCCATAACTTAATAAGATTAAATCAGATCGATCTAGTGGATCTAATCATGACCGTCCATTCCGATCATGCGGAACATATGGTGTGTGATATATCATCACGTGAGTGAGGGAGAATGGAGTCTGTCCACCATTACTCACTTGATCCAAGCTTACTCGAGCTTGGATTAACTCCAAAAATATCCTGACCTTCACGACATCGATCGGTGGGGATCTAATGGTCAAGATCATAGGAGATGCAAGTTTTCTTTAAAATACTCCAACCCATTTTTGCTTAAGGATCAGTTTTGGAAGCATACCTCACCGGAGCTCAAGACCAGTGGCTCGAATGATTGAGAAAGCTTCATCTAATGGAGATGAAACCATGTTGAGTAGTAATTGGATTAATTCCTTGATGTTCCCACAAAAGGCCAAGAACCGACAATTTGGAGCTCAGCTTTGATCGAAGTCCCACATCTAGTGCTCGATAAGCATGGGAGAGGTTTTGTTCTTGCTCGATGAGGCCTAGGGGAGGTGCGTGCCAAGTTAATCTAAGTTTTATGGAGAAATGGGGAAGTTAGGTTAGAAATGGGAGAGTCCTATTTTAGGATAGACAGGAATGACTTTTTTCAATCGAGGAATGAGCCTGGGAGCCTACGGAATGGCTCCAATGGCTCATCTTGGGTAGCTAAGGCTCTGAGGAATGATTTTTATGTGTGTTTGAGTGAAAATGAGGGGGTGTATACCCCCTTTCATCTAATCAGATGGTGGGATAGGGTTTGGCTTCTAATGGCTATCTAACCATCTTAGGGAGTCATGGGTGGGTGGTAAGGAGGAGGTGAGTTCGCTCTGCTTGGTTGATTGAAGGTGTGGAGGTGGCTGCCAAGAAGGAATCCTGGGTATCCTATGGGTTTCAAATTCTCAATGGGGAGGGTGAGCTGATTTCACCTCCCATGGGTCACGGCTGACCCATCCACCCCATGGGTTAGGTTGGGCAGTGTCTTAGGTGCCTAAGTGGACCATTGGGAGAGTACCAAGTGGCCAAGGAATGGAAATGACCACTTTCAAGGGTGATTTGTCTCATGTGATGCCATTGACCTAAGGGCAGAATGATCATTTGGCATTCAATTTGATTTGGACATATTTGAAATGAGCCAAAAGTGGGTTAGCCCAAATTTCAAGTCAATTGAAGTTGATTTGGTTAGGTTTGGCTCAATTTGACTCATTTAGGTCAAATTGGGCTACGTTGGGTCAAGTTGATGTATTGGTCAAATTCAGTCAAACCAAGGGTCGGGTCAAGTTCATATAATCATTTGGGATATTTTGGTTCAATTGGTTTGGTTAAGTTTGGCTTAGATTTTATTTTGGCTCATTTGAATTCATTTGGGTCAAATGGGTTAAGTTGACCAATTTGACCAAATTGGCCAAATTGGCTTTGGTTGGGTGTTGGTTTGGGTTTAGTTGACCAATTGATGATGATTGTAGGCTTTGGTTTTGATTTAGGCCAACTTGAACATTTAGGTCAATTTGGGCTAAGTAGGTCAATTGGGTTCAATTGGGTCCAATCATTGCTTTGGTCAAGTTCAACAATCAATTTGGAATGAACTTGAGTCATTAGTTGCAATCAATTTAGTTTATATTTTGATTTGACTCAATTTAATCTTTTAGGTAAATTTGGGTCAACTTGCGTGAAAAGGGCCAACTAGGTCTGGTTTGACTCAATTGATTATCAAGTCATATTCAAATATTTATTTTGATTTGGTATGAATCATTGGTTTCAAGTGATTTGACTTAGGTTGTAAATTGGCTAGTTTGGGTTCATATGGGTTAAGGGGTTGACTTGGTCAAATGACCAAGTTGACTTAGTTTGACTCAATTTGTGATAATTGATCAACCTTGGGTGATCAATAATCATGATGGGAGGTTTTGATGTACGTGGTTCAATCCAATTTGGGTAGGATTAGAACTTGGCTGAAATAGGTCAAATTGGCCACTTTGGGTCAAGTGGACCAATTGGGTTTAGTTGGCTTGATTTTAGGTTGAGTTTGATTTAGTTGAGTTTATATATGGATTTGGGATTTATATATAAAGTTAATTGTAATTGGCTTGGGTTCAAATGGGTTTTGGTTCATTTGAACAATTCAAGTCAAAAGGGTTAAGTTGGGTTTGACTTGGGTTGAATTTGGTTTGGCTTGATGATTGTAGATTTCATTTATATTTGTGAATATGATTGAAGGTATGATTGATTCATAAGAAAATCAATTGAATTTGGGTTTTGTAATGAAGGAATTTGGCTAAGTCCATGGAGTTGAGTCATGTGGCTTAGGTTTGGATTTTAATTTGGTTTGATTTAGTTTTGATGATTTAAATGTATATTTCATTAAAATTTGTGAAGATAATTCAAAATATGATTTATTTGTGTAAAAATTAATTGAGTATGACTTGATTTGGATTAAGATTTGGCTAAGTCCATGGGATAGGTCATATGGCTTAGGAAAGGTTTTGATTTAATTTGATTTAGTTTGATTTAGTTTTGATCATTTGAATTTAGACTTGATTTATATTTAAGAAGGTGATTGAAACTATAAATTTATTATGAGAAAATTGATTGATTTTGGATTGATTTGGATTAAGATTTGGCTAAGTCCATGGGATAGATCATATGGCTTAGGAAGGTTTTCAAGTTTGGATTTGATCATGGGCTTCGATCATTTGGTTTTGGAATTTGGGTTTGGATTTGGATTTGAATTTGATGTTTGAATTGAACTTGAGGTTTGGTTTGAGAAGGTGAACATGGATTGGATTTGGGTTGTAGGGTAGGTGGATTATCCTAATCCCTAAGGCATAACCTAGTCCTATGGTTAACCCTTCTAAGTCTTTAGGCTTAAGTTAAGTGTTTACCTAATTGTTAGAAGTGTCTTATGACTAGGGAAGTCTTAGTGTATAGAAGACTCTTAAGTCTAAGATGGGAAGATTGAATCCGCACTCCAAAAGTGCAGTCAACATGCTTTAAGCTCCATAGTGTTGCTCTTAGCAATAGATTATTGGAAGACCAAAGCCAAGTTTCATATTATATACTTGGATATATCTTTGAACATTTGCTAGGGATACCATGGATACATGTGAACAACATAGTTCCATCCTCTCTACTTCAGTGTATGAAGTTCATGAGAGGTGGAATCATCTACTGTGTCAAAGGAGATCTCAAGCCATTTACAATTCATGAGGTCGCATAGATGATGATGCCGCTAACTACCTCCCACAAAATCAACAAGTTTATTCTCATAAACTTGGACAAAGTTTAAAAATAAAAGAAAAATAAAAGAAAAGTAAAAATAAAATAAAAAGAAAGAGAAAAAGAGAAAGAAAAAAATGAAAAAGAAAATGAAAGGAAGCGAAAATAGAATTGGAGGAGGAAGTGGAGCCAAACATTAGATTCCACCCATAGTTCATTACTCCATTCGGACATATGGGTAGGACGGACTGACCTCCACCAGGCAGAGGAAGAGGCCACTTCAAATGCTATCCTAGGGATGAAAACCTCCTTATTAACCACCCAATAGAAGATATGTCTCAGTTACCAGGAGTACACACCTATCCATATAAACTTAAAAACTAGTTCATAGAATGAGTCTTATATGGTTAGCATACCAGCCAGCTCTTCTCAGTAGTAGATACCCTTAGAGGTGATACTTGAGCCAGATAGCGATGAAGACCATGATCCAAAGAAAAGCATAAGTGTATCCAAGTCTATATATGAAATAATTTGGCATCAGTTGGGAACCTTGGCTATAACCCGACTTTCCTCTCAAAAAGTTGAGGGTTTAGTAGTTAAGGAAGCCCCTTAGTCATCCACAGGTGTGAAGACTCAGAGGTTCTTTCTGGGAGCATCATCCTTAAATCAAGAAGTTGATGTAGAACTTGAGGATGATTCATATAATTGGTACTTGCCTTATGTTCATAATTTAACAAAAAAAGGTTAATACCACATACTTGGTCAAAGCACAAGTCCAAATACTTTGAAGAAATATAGAAGAACAAATGCAAAAGCACTCAATCAAGATTGGGACTAGGATTCGGTACAATGGGTCCAGTCGATGATGATTACTGCTTAATCATCACCAATCATTTGGAATTTGATAGGTTCTTTTCAAATCAAATTAACTCATATGAGGAGCTGTGCTTAGAAACTCCAGATGATCTAGATGATTTTGAAGACAAAGATGCACTGGCAGTTTGAAGAAGAGATCGAGTCAACCATCAAGATTTTGGCTTTATTTGAAATTGATTTGGCTAAGTTCAAGAGTTTGACTTGAAAGGCTTAGGGTGAATTTTGATTGAATTTGAGTTTTATTTTTGGAGCTAGTTTTGGTTGTTTGAATTTATATTTAATTTATATATGTGAATATAAATGAGAATATAAATGGGTTATGAGAAGATTTCATGAATTTGAAGTGATTTGAACTTGATTTGGGCTAAGTCCTTAAGAGGGAATCAAAGGGACTTGGGAAAAATTTTTAGAATTTGGATTTGATTTTGGAATTTAGTTTGATTGATTTGAATTTATATTTCATTGATATATGTGAATATAAATGAGAATATAAATAGGTTGTGAGAAAATTTCATGAATTTGAAGCGATCTGGATTTGATTTGGGCTAACTCCTTAAGAGGGAATCAAAGGACTTAGGAAATATTTTTAGAATTTCTATCATAGGCTTCAATCATTTGGAATAGATTTGAGTTTGACTTGAAGGAAGGAAGTGAGGAATGTGGTTCAAGCTATAGGGTAGGAAAATTTTGCTAACACCCCTAAGGCATGACTTATTCCTATGGCTAACTCTTCTAAGTCTCTAGGGTTAGTTTGAGTGTCCACCTAATCACTAGATGTGTTTTAAGACTAAGGAACTCTTATGTTTGTGAAGTTTATCAAGAGGATTTAGTAAATATGCTATTTAGTAAATCAAGGTGTCACAAAGTGATGCAATTTATTAAATCCATCAAAAGATGTTTGGTGTTATATGATTTACATTCAATTAAATAATAATATTTTAAAATGTAAAATAAATAAAAATAAAATATTTAAATTAAATTTCATTATTTAAAAGATATCAAGTTCATTACTTACCATTAGATATAAAAAAAAGGGGATCAATAAATTGTATAGGTATGAATTAATGTCACATAGTTTAAAGAAAATTAATGAGTGTTTTAATCTCAAGTTTCTCCACCACATTGTATTGTGAATTATGGTTAAACAATTGTGTTATCTTTTGCTCCATGATAATCACTTGGTGATACGCAAAACTATAAAGTGTAATAAGGGAGGAGTTGTGCATGATGATTAGGGATCATTAGATTGATTATTGTTAGTTGATATAACATGAGGAAATAAAATTTTATATTCTAGAGTATAATAACAATATTATTTGTTATTTGTTATTTTATATTTTAAATTTGATTTATAAATGAGTCATTAAATTAATTTATATATATATATATATATATATATATATATATATATATGGTATAAATTTAATCTTGATCTCCATATTTTGATAAATATAAAATAATATTAGCCATAAACATGCTTTACAAAAGGTAAAGTAAACCTTTTATGCCATAGCATGATAGTTTCTCTTTCTCCTCTTGGTGATCTTGCTCTCAGGTCTTGGGAGAGACAGATAGATAATTTTTAGATTTTTCTTAGTTCATTGGGTCACATCCAAACCAGAGCAACTCTTATTTAAGATTAGAGATAACTTATGAGTAGTAGGGGTAGCCATTGACTTTTCTCTTGTGAAAGATAATTCCAAATGCCATTTTGGTATGTTTGAGGATGTTTAGGGGTGGATCAATTAGAGACAATGTCTTAGATCTTTGTCACTTCTCGTCTCGATAGTAAACTACCTTTCTTTGCCTTAGACAAGACTTCATCTTCTTCTTTTCTGAACCAAGGTGCCATATGGGGGTTTTAGGTCAGGATCTTTTCATGGATTTAATAAATAATTTCACTTTGGTTCTTTGGTTCAAAGATTTGAAATTTTGGTGTTTGGTGATGGATTTAGCTATTAATCGATGGATAAACACCCAAAGATCTAAGAGTCTTGTCAAAGATGGAGGGTTGAGAATATTCTAAAGTGGGTCAACAAGGAGTGATAAAGGTGTGGCTACCAGGAGTGCTTGGTGTTAACAAATGATCACACACACATATCACAACTTGAGTACTCTTTTGGAAGGTGTAGAAAGAATCCAAAGCTTAGTGCAATGTGACTCTACTCATTTCAAGATATGAGAGAAAGGAGGATTCACTAGGGCGGTCATCCTAGGGAATGAGAGGTTTAATTTGATTTAGTCTGGGAAAAATTTGATTTGTTTAATTAATTTTAAGATGTTTCAATTTGTTGTTTGTTTAATTGTGTTTATTTTGACTCATTTGGGGATGAACTTAGGGAAACTCAAGATCCAAGGGAAAGGATGTGAAATGAGGGATTTTTGAGTCACGAGGCTAGAAAGATTTGCATCAAGAGTAAAAGATTTGATTTGGATTGATTGATTATTTTGTTTTGTTTTTGTTTCATTTGATTTTTAGATTTTTGAGATGGACCTATTGATTTATGATGGATTGCATAGGAGCATAAGCTAATAAATTGAAATTTAATCAGGGGTAGTGAAACACAGGACTAGAAAGGGATGCCTTCTGGTATAACAAGATTCTAGGAAGAAAGCATAATACATTATCCAGTGGGACAATTCTGGGATAATCTATTGGCAAGGCAACAAAAGAGGAAAAGGGGCTATTGAGTGAATTCTGAGGACTTAGATCGACTCAAAGGAGAAAGAATTTTTAGTTTTAGTTTATTTTGATGGGTCCCGATTTGATGGACTTAGTAGGGGCCATGGAGGTGTTTCTTAGTTGAATCAAAGGTAGTCTATGACCACAGAAAGGACTATCCAAAATTCTTTTTGGTGCAATAATTGGAAGAAAGCTCTCACATCAAAAATAAAGAACCACTGGGGTGATTTGCCTTGACAAATCAATAACCAGGGCTAACTTGAGTGAATCGTTGGGACTAGGGTTTGAAGATATTTAAAATTAATTTCATTTTTTTAGATTTGTTTTGATGGATTTTGTTGATTTGTGATGGATCTAGAAGGAGCTTATATCAACCTAGGCCATCTGGTTAGACTAAAGGGAATAATCCATCTATCTCAAGAGTACCTTTGTTTGCAATGATCAATCAAGGAAGAAAGCTGGGACTCACATCTTCCACAAAAGACCACTTTGGGTGTTGATTTGCTTGTATAGAGGTAATTTAATGACCATGCTGAATAATATGTCTTACATCTTCCAAAGAAGAATGATTATGGGTGCATGGTAAAATAGATTGAACATCTTAGAGGAACTACAAGTGAGTGAAAGATATCTCACTCATGTAGTCGATCTATAGGAGTTTTATCTTCTAAAAGATAGGATGCTTGTGAGAAAGACCATTTAGGGCTTGAATTCTAATCAAACAAATTAATTTGTTTGTTTGTTTACTATTTTAACATGGTTGTTGGTTTTGTATCAAGAGGAAAGCTTATGTCGGTAACTCTAATTTATTGAACAGGGATGTGCACATATGTTGAACAAATTCTCTAACCAGATGGACTAGGAAAGGGAGACATCCAATAGAGTAATTTGTATCTAAATGGATTTGTGATCAAATAGATGCCCTAGAGACTCTAGGGCTTGATGCAAACCTAGAAGATGACATGGCTAGTCATATTCAAAAGTATTTGTCTTCAGAGAAAGCTGACTCATTCAGAGGGGTGTCATTGGGTGAGTCATAACAATGTCAATGAACTGGGTTCTGTCAATTGCAATGATCTAGGAAGAAAGCAGGGGACTCACATATTCAAATAGCAAAATTGATTGTTCTTCAACTTAGGTGTCATGATCTAGGCACTTGAGTGAATTCCATTGGAGGACTTATATCAAATCAAATACGAGAAAAGGCCTTACTAACCTCAAATATACTGACTTCATTCCATGATGGCTAGTTCAAGAAACATGGACTGATCTTCTTAAACAAAGTGATGTAACTTGGGCTTAATACTATCAAGGCACTCATTTGTTTGCAATGGTCATGTTAGGGAAGATTGGGACTCACATTATCAAACAAGTGACCACTAGGGTGACATACTATGAGGTAGCATGTAGATCGACTGGAGCACTAATGAGTGAGTCTTTGCTTGCTCCACATAATAGAGACCAAAGATATATGTTTATTTTTATGCATGTGTTAAAGGAATAGGATGCCTCTCAAGTTTTCTCACACATAAAACATGTTGATTTTGATGAAATGTTGATGGCAACAGGGAATTCACTAAAAAGAATGTGAGTTCCTACACCTAACTTAGTTGTGTTTATCAAAATAGATGCCTCTTGGGTTCTCTCACACCTATTCTAATGAAAGGAAATGTGTTTGATTGTATTTGTGTTTGTGAAAGAGGAATAGGATGCCACTGGGGACTCACACACCTATCATCATGGCGGATTGACAAACCAAACAATACTTCTAAGAGAAAATTTTGATGAAATGGTAGAATTTTTGTTGATTAATAGAATTGTTTTCAAAACATGATTTTTATGAATAATATTTCATCAAATATATCCCATTAATTAGAAGCATCAGGTGTTCCCCTTTATAATCAATAAGCTAATAAGATCCTCCTTGGTAGACCTTCCCCATGACATAAGGGCCTTCCCAAGTGGGTTCAAACTTGGCTCATCTTTTTGATGGTAATGCATCTTAGACTAACACAAGTTCTACTCAAAAAAAACCTAGGGAGACTATCTTATTATGAGCTTGAATCATTTTGTCCTTACACTTGAGTTCTAGCATGCGTGACACTCCTAAACTTTTGCTCTTCAACCTCAACTTTGCATTCTTATGGTGATCTTGTTACAATGTTATCCTTAGTGATGGAGTTGCACTTCAAAAGGTAGAAGGCTTGTTATACACTAAGGAAAATAGGTTGATTTTAACATGCATGGTAGAGTAGGTCCACAAGGCTTCAATGCCATTCTTCCTTGTGCTTATTATCATCAAGAGTCTTCTTTAGTATTTGGATGAGAGTTTTATAGAATGCTTCTGCTAAACCATTTCATCTGGGTTAGTAGATGATGGAGTATCTCCAATCTATATTGTGTCATCTAGCGAAGCTATTAGTCTTGATGCTTTTTAATGCAATACTATTATCGAATATAATTCATTGAGGCACCCTTTACTAATATATGACATGGTTCCTGAAAAATTGAAGCACATGCTGAGCTATGACCTCTCTGAGTGGGATTGCCTCCACCCACTTGGAAAAGTAGTCATTGGCAGCTAAGATGAATCGATGCCCCTTGAAAGAAGGAGGATCGATAGGACCTACATTATCGGTACCCCAACACTCAAATGGCCATGAAGCCAAGGTAAGGTGTAGAATGTTGGGTGGTTCGAAGGACCAGTACGACATTGATGGAATCTCTACATCCATGCAATCAGAATCATGAGGTAGTATCCTGTCTCTTGATCTTCATCTTCATCTTGGAGGATTGATGGTGACACGAATGTACACAGTCCTCTTGGGCTTCATGTTTGTCTAAATACTAACCACATTTGGTCAAAGGACCATTAGTATAGGGTACCATCAAGAGCATAGGGAAGCTCTCTATTTCATGGGCTTGTGACTTCTCTTGAGGTAGTTTTTGGTGTTCAAATAGTCTATAATGGTAACCTCTCCTCCTCTTCCTTTTGGAAAAGACAACCTCCCCTTCAAGAAAGTCTCGATGAGTTCAACATCAAGGGGGTGCTTGTCTATTTTGGACCCTTATTGAATGGACTCATCTTTGCATGCCAATTCTTTGCAAGTTTGGCCAAAGCATCTACTATATGTTATCTCAAGGAACCTTGTAGATGGTGACTTATTTGGGGCTTCATGGTATACTTTGGTAATGATGAAGGTTGGGTTGAGAACCTTAGGAGACATCGATTGATAACCAAGAGAATCCAAAGATGTTGATGCTCATTTTAACTATGATGGCTAACTCTAGAATGACAATTAAAAGCATACTTCACTTTATTGTTAAGTTGAAAAGATAGTATGAGAATCTCATCACATAGAGTTAGGAGGACTATACGCTTTCGGAAGAGTAGATAGTGGTGCTTCCCCTTTATGAAATGAAGCTGCACCATCAAAATACATCTCCTATCGGCGGTTGTCAACCTCCCCTAAGTTCATGATTTATTCATCAGGGAGATTATCACAAAGCGAAGAATCAGCAGGAAGTGGTGTGCTATTAAGAAATCCATTAATGCTTATCCTTTTACCCAATGAATGTGATATCAAATTGCAAGAGGATCATGGACCATCATACCAAACATCCGGATAGCATTGGTCATGTCATGAGATACTACAGTGAAATGATTCTAGAAACCAAGTTCACCGTATGAGAAAGCATATAGTGGCATAGCTTTTGGGAAGCAACGATCAAAGCTAGGCAATGTTTCTTAATAGATGGGTAGTTCACTTTCTCGATCTGAGGTAGTAGAGCACTCTCCTTCCCTTCATCATTGGTTTTTAAAAAAAGCACAGAGAGTCATCTTGTAGAGGATGAGTGGCTTGCTAGATAATTGTTATGGTGGCTTGCTCTCAACCTAATGATGGATGAGTTCATTGAAGATCGAGTCATAGCTTGGTGGCTAGCATTTGTTAGGTTCAGCACGCACTTTATAACAAGATTTTGATCTTCAAAAAGTGGTGTTTCTTTTATCTTGGAGACATCTTGATTTCATTGTAGCTAGATGACATCCATGAAGAGAACACTATATGAGATGAGGCAATGTCCACCATTAATTTTGGTAAGGAAGGAAACTCATTCTTAGGACATGCCTTGTTTAATCTTTCATGCATATGGAATTTAACCATTCTTCTTTTTAAGCGGTATGACTTGGTAAGGTAGATATTTCTTCCTAATGGTTGCATCATCAATTTCTTGACTTCAGAAATTACATGTTATTCAATTTCTATTTGCATGAATCTAGGAGCTTGCTTGATAGGGTTAGCACTAGGATCTATTGCTAGTTTGGACTCTGAGATAATCAGCATTTCTTCATAACTCCATACAAGCGGTCCTTAAACTCGGTCAATATTTAACTAAGTCATTTGTTTATTCTTCATTGATCAATGAACTGTATGCTTGATGGAATTTCTTCTATCCAAGGTTGATTTCTTTAAGCTTGTCTATTTTTAATGGATTTCTTTTTTCAAATTCTTCATCTTGATTTGAAGATCATCTAGATCAAGGTTTCAAAACACACATCCTCATAAGAGTTGGTGTTGTGTGAAAAGAACCTATCAGACTCCAAATGAGTGGTAACATCTAAGCAGTAATCGTCATCATCGAGTAGACCCACTATACCAAATCTTGTTCCTACTCTTGATTGTGCTTCCCTGCCTGATGATAATTCAATTAATTCTTTAAATAAATCATTTTCAAGTTCCACATCAACTTTAGGACTTGAGAATGATGATCCCAAAAAGAATCTCTTTGGCTTCGCATCCATAGAAGACTTAGGGGCTACCAACTACTTAACCTTCAACTTTTGGGATGAAAGGGTTAGAGCTAGGTTCCTAAAGTCTAATAGTCTCACATAAGCAGATTCAAATACTTTGCTTTATGAGGCTTGGTAGTCATTGTTAGATGAAAGTCACCTCAATGGAACTCTAAGAGGGGTTGGTATGTTAATCACATTAGACTCTTCCCATGAGCTGATTCCAAATCTATGTGAATAGGGTACTCTGAGAGAACATAACTCATTGGTGATGGCCACCGGTTATTCCCCTCAGATTACCTCATTTACCTCTACCTGTGGAGGTTGAGTCATCTACCCTGTCCATATGTTGGAATGGACTATATGGAAGATATGCGCTCTATTTCTTCTTCAATTCCCCATTCTTGTTCACTTAGATTTTAATTTTCTTTTGTTTTTCTACTCATTTTCTTTTTTTTCTTTTGAATTTCAATTTTGTTCAAGTTTAGAAGAATTGGTGTTTTGAGGAAGATAGTAGGTTGCATCCTCATAAATCTTAACCTCTATAACTAAAAATGGCCTTTGATCACCTTTGACTCAATCAAAAGAATATCTTCAATCTAGAAAAGAAGATTAATTATTATAGTTATTTTGACTTGAAGTTATCATTAGAATGAAGTAGACAACCCATCAGTGACACAAATGTAATTCAAGCTAGCTTTATTCTTCAATTTCTTGGATTTTATAGGAGGTACAAAGTGAAAATTAAGTAAATGGTGGGTAAGGATTTGATGCCCTTTTCCACCGATACAAGAGTTCTACTAGTAGAAGAAGAAGAGCTAGCTGAAGTAGAGGAAGTCATTGATGTGGTAGTTACAACGGTAGACTGGAGGCTGTACTCAATCGATGGTTGTGCTACTAGGCAAACCCGGGATGGCACATGCTGCTGTTGAGCTCCCACCTTCCTTGAGTTGGCACTGACAACTTGCAAACCTTCCTTGACGTTGGAGGTTTGAGCTGACAGAAGCACCTATAAGGAAAGTTTTTTTATTTTCAGAATAATCTTTTTAGAGGTTTTGGATAAGGAGATATCCCAACTTTCTTTGGTTTTGGAAGGATCACAAATATCCCCAAGGATTACCCTAATAGAACTGGATGGTTGATCTATAAGGTATTCTTTTGGGATAACAATAGCATCGATCTTGAAGCTATGTTCAAGCCAGTCCTTGAATCTAAAGCAATCTTCCAAAACATGACCTAGTATACGGTGGTAGGGGAAAAAGTTAGGATCATAGCTTTTGCACACTTCCTCGGTCTCTAGGTTTGTAGCAAAAAATAGGATTTTAAGAGATTCTTAAAGATTTTCGATTACTTCCCTCTTAAATGAATAATTGTTAAGTTTATCAAGATTAGGTGGACCATAGTAGTGTATGTGTACCACTACGATGATTGGCCAAGGAGGAGGCTGTAGGCCATGGAGCTTTGTTGTGGGCATCAGGCTACCTTTGGTAAGAAAGGAAATTATGGTCATGGTCTCTTGATCTCTAGATGGTTGGTTCCCCTTGTCACCTGCTTCACTTCTTCTATAGCCATAACTTTGACTTTTTTGGTGGAAAGGCAACTATTTGGCCTCTCCTTGTAGACTACCTTCTTGATTAACTTCTCAAAGGTTTGATGGTGAAGCCCTAAGTATGAAGGTGACTAGGCCATGGATATTCTTTAGAAGAATCTCAAGGCCTATTGAATAGTTGTGGCTCACATTTCATACTCAGCTTATGCCATCTGAGAATGTAGTCAATAAGGGACTCACCTGGGTGTTGTTGTGCTACAACGAGATCACCAATAATGAATCTTTGCTGAGCTCCAACAAATCTTTTGATAAAGAGTTGCTCCAACTCAGCAAATATCTTCACTAAACTATTGGAAAGTTTAGCGTACCAGTCAAATGTTATACACTTTGCTTCTTCATGAGAATAGTAAAGTGTCCTGCCACCGACATTCAATAAGTAGCTCTAAAATGTGTGATGTGTTGTCTTGGGTTTTCCTATCAAAACTTTTGAAGGAAGTTTCGAAACCCTTAGGATATTGCATCAAATTCCTCAGGTGGTCTACCCTTTGGGCGATGATCTACTTAAGCTAATGCTTCCTTCATCTTAGCCATGGACTTGATATCTTTTTTTCTTGTATGGAGTACTCTCCACTACCTTCTATACATGTTGGTGCTACCTTGCTCTACTAGAGGTAAGGTCACATATCCAAGACATGCACCAACTCTCTTATGGTAGGATGAACTACCGGGGCTTGATTCTGCAATGCTAAGATAACTACTAATAGATCTTTGAGCCACTTTTCCATCCCATCTTTTCATCCTTTTCTTTATTTATGCTAGGAGGTGTTGGGTCGAGTGGGTTATGTCTGCTACCACACCTTCCATACTTGCTCTAAGGAGGGATCTCCTGGTATCTACCATACAAACCCTTGCTGAGTCTCCCAATAAATTATCTTCATTAGGATTAAAGATGATCTTCTCCTCATCAGAATAATCATATCCTAAGATTTCTTTCTTTTCCATGAGATAATGTGCTACTATGTCCTCTAGAGAATGATCAATCTGAATAGGCATAAATGACTTTGCTAGATGTGATCATCATCTCTCTTGAGACAGGGACCTCCCCTCTGGAGAATCAACCTTATGAGGTACTCCTTTGGAAAAAAAGCACTGACTATCACTAACCCTCGACCTCTAGCTTTTCTAAGAATTAGAGCCATCTTCTCCCTATACTCGCAACCATCTCTATGTCCTACTATACTGGTTGTGTTGGTGAAAGGATGACCACTATGCTTCAGGGTCTCCATTCTTTCAACTTCTAGAGGCAAGGAGAGATCACCTAGCATTAGTGTAGATGGAATGGGATCCTTTGGCATGTAGATCATCTATCCTACCAGATGCCTTCATGGCCTTTAGTACTTGAGATGTTGAAACATGAAATGGAGATGGTAGTGGTGAGTGGTGTGGTGGAGACACCACTAACTCTCTTGGAACAATCTCCTAGATGGGTAGTCCCTGAGAATATTGTTTGTATGAGCACTCAGATACCTCAGAAAATTAATGAGTCGAGGCCTCATTAAACCTCACCTCTCAACTAGACTAAAGTGAGGCCTAGGCCCTCTCCTCTTGAAGATGCTTCCCACTTCTGAGAATAACCTCTCAAGTAAAATTGAGCTGAGATCACCAGAGGCTCAATCCTCATAAATGAATGAGGAGCAAATGACCTCCTAGAGATGTGGGAAATCAAATCATTGGTGGAGGTGAAGCAGGGATCCTCCTGGCATCCTCTCTATCAGACCTAGAGAGAAGATGGAATGGGTTCACTATAACCATAGGAAAATCAAAGTGGGAACTCCTCAATAACTGATCATGTCGCTGCCTCCACCTCCTTAGCAATATGGGTATGGTACTACTTTATCATGCAATTTTGTTCCTCCTTTGAGTCCTGGTTGGGTGAGTGGAGTAAGAGCTAGACTCAATCTCAAAAAATGAGATAATCCCGATCATGGAGACTTAGGGTGCTAATGAGTGGGTGCTAGCCCTCCAAAAGCGACAGTAACTAGCATGCGCGTGTCACTTGACTATTTCAGGACAGAAACCACCCTACCTTTCTCTCAAATGAGGGAAAATTAGAGTTTGAGGCATATCAATGAATGATTGGCTTCTTCACGGTTATGCTCTACTTAATGATGAGAGTTCCCTCAGTTAATTCTTGTCAAAACCTCATCCAAAATGAATGAGGGGCAATTAGAGGGAAGGATCTGAACTAGGGCCAAGTCTATCCATGGGAAAGGTAAACACATACTTGGTGCTATTTCTTCAACTAAAACTAAAACTACAACTAAAACTATCTCTAACGAGTCTGTTGAAAATAAACTTGAATTAGATTTTTGATTTTGAATTCAAATTTTAAATTGAACCCATAACATCTTGAAAGTGTTAAGTGTCAAATGGATTTAGAATAGATTTTGAAGTTTGATTGGAAGAGGAATTTAGGATGTAGAACCCATTTTCAACAAGTTTGGGTATGTTGAGAATGGCTTCAAATAGAAGAGATGCTTCCATAGGTTCATATTTGAATTTTGATTTTTTTTTTTATTTGGAGATCCTTCATTTAACAAATTTGAGTATGTTAAAGTAAAGGGTCAATTTGCTTTTGTTTTGGATTTATGATTTTTGGAATTTGTTCACTTAGCAAATTTGAGTATGCTAAGTAAGGTGTTTGAAAATAATTTTTTCTTTTTCTTTCTTTGTTTGATTTGGTTTGTGAATCATTTTGCAATTTAAAAATGGAATCCTTATTTAGCAAATTTAGGTATGCTAAAAAATGAAGGATCCAAGTGTATTTGGTTTTGAAAAAAAGATTCTTATTTGAGTATCTAAAAAAATGTGTTTCTTTTGATTTTGATTTGATTTTGAAAATAAGATTATTAGCAAATTTAGGTATGCTAAGGAATCCTAATGTGTTTCTTTTAATTTTTATTTGATTTAAAAAAAGGATCCTTAGAAGATTTAGGTATACTAAAGAAAATAATGTGTTTCTTGGTATCCTTAGCAAATTTGTAGGGAAAATAATTCTTAATTGAAGATTTATTTTGAAAGATTTTGAGAGACTTCACTTAAGTAAATATGGTATACCAAAATGAAGTTCCAAATGTTTTTTGAAAATATTTTTGATATGTAGATTTCACTTAGGAAATTTGAGTATGCTAAATGAAATTCCAAAGGTGCGTTTCAAATTTTTTTTTTTGAAAAGGGAGACTTCACTTTAGCAAATATGGTATGCTAGAATGAAGTTCCAAATGTGTTTTGCAAAATTTTTTTTTATTGATTTTGAAAAGAGAGATTTCCATTTAACAAATTTGGGTATGTGAGATGGAAATCAATTTTTGAAAGAGGAAATCTCAACTTAATCATATATGGAATATGTTAGGCAAGATTTTAAAATAATGTCATTTTATTTAGAAATGAAATCTTCATTCATTAAATTTGGGTATATTGAATGTTGATGTTCATATGTGCTTTTGGAAAATTTATTTTTGATTTTTTTTGAAAATGAAACATCCATTCAATAAATGTGGGTATATTGAATGGAGAGGTTCATATGTGCTTTTGGAAAATATAATTTTGATTTTTTTTGAAAATGAAACATCCATTCAATAAATGTGGGTATATTGAATGGAGAGGTTTCATATGTGTTGTTGAAAATTTTATTTTTGATTTTGTTTGGAAAGGTGAAAATTCTAACTTAGCACATGTGGAATGTGTTGAATGGCATTTCAAAGTTGTAATAATTTTTTTTGTTTGAAGATGTAACATCCATTCAACACATTTGAATGTATTGAATGGATAAACCCATCTTCAAATTTTGTGCTTTTGAAAACATGATTGTTGAAATTTTATTTTTGAAAATGAGGTCTTTACCAAAATGAATTGAGTGAAGAAGCTCATTTGTGCTTTTAGAAAATGTGATTATTGGAATCTTATTTTTGTAATGATGATCCTACATATAATAATTATGAAGATTGTTAAATGAAGGTGATTTAGAAAAGTTTTTGTGCAAAATATTTTATTATGTGCATTTTTGAAAGAGTGCTTTTTGAAAAGCAAGATTTTTATGAAGGATTTATTTTTTCTTTATTATTTTAGAATGAACCTTTCCTTACCATAAAAATGGTAAGGAGGAAGTATTTAAATATTTTCTTTTTATTAGATTTTTATTTTCACCCATTGGAGAACCCAACGGGGGTTTTAAAACCAACACGGGGTGAGGTCCTAAAACCTAAAGATATTGGCTAGCTTAACTTAAGGATGAAATCAGCTAAGTGTTAATAGAAAGAAAGATAGTCTTGGATTCATACAAAAGTACAAACCCACTATCAATACTTGGAGACAATAATCATTTACCAAAGATGGGGAGAGGAACCATCCATAGTGGAGTCGCCAGAAAAATCTATGGTGAAATGTTTTCATTTCTAAGAGGCATACTTCCATCTTCAATCTATGTGGATAAAATGAAGATAGAAATATACTTCTTTTTTCATTTAGACACCACATAGATCCACAGAATTTTTTATTAGGGTGATCGATATGACATTGAAGAGAGGTGTAATATCTCGAAAGATAGAAGTCACCATTCTACAATGGACCTAATCACCTGAATAAGGACTCCTAAGGACAATGGGTTTGCATATGTATCAGAGATTCTTCCCCTACTTTACATGGAAAAGTAAAGCAATGTTTATTTTAAACTGGGTTCGTTAAGTTCCCTACAAGGGCAAGCCCCCATAGTTAATTACATCTTAAGGAAGGGGATTTCTTAGGAATACTCTTGATTAAGGTAAATGATCATCCTCTCTAAAGATTTCAATAGGTAGGACTATCAATTGATTAGTTTATTTTAGAAGATTAAATGGGATTGATCAAAGAGAGAGAGAGTTCTTATCGAAGCTGAAGGAAGATAAGTAGGAGATGCTCACGATGCTAGGAAACCTAGCGAGCATCTCAAACTATCCTACGGTTGGCCTTTACATTTTTCAAATTGAAGTTATTTGTTTGAGTTGATATTTTATTAAAATTTTAGTGCTTATAATTCCACAATACAAGGTTAGGGAAATGCCAAAGAAGTGAGGCTTTATACTCGTGGCCCATAAAGGGAAGTAGCAACCACTGAACCTAAATCTAGGGAGCTTTAGAGAGGGCCAAAAGTATGACCTAAATCTAAAGAAAAAATGGGTATTTGGTTTACCTCCACAAGAGACAGTAAACCACCCGATTGCTTGGACTTACAACCACCTAGGGGTGGCCACCAACTAACTTCTCCTATGATTTTAGATTCATATAGGCAAGTCATATGCTTTATGTAAGATAGCTAGGCTATTATTGTTTTAGAATGAGACTATGTCCTTAAACTTACTCCCTAAGAGACTTGATCATATAAAGGCATGAAAAATGACCTAGATCTAATGCAAATCATATTACATTTTATTTTTATTTTTGGACAATCATCTGACTTAGGCTTATAGGATTCATATGCTTAATGCATGAGAAGTGAGATTATGGGAAAAAATCAACGAGAAGGGGGAGGTGTGTTTCTACCATGCTCTCACAGGTCAAGACAAGTTCTCTGGCAAAGGTGGAAGCCCTCTAATCAAGAGTGAAATAATATACTTTTATGCATGATGTTATAAAAAAAAATGCTCATCCAGCTAAGAGGTTTCTAATTCTTTTATCTTGATTTTTAACTTAGGCTTTAGGTGAGGTTATGAGTTGTTTATTTTAAATTTTGAGTTGTTTAATTTGGTAGAAGATTTTTTTTATCTAAGAGCCTAATCATCATCCAGGCCATACATCAAGCAAGGATGAAACTAGGAAAACATGCCATCTTAATGCACAAGCTATACAAAATATCAAATATTATATAAAACTAACGCAAAAGAATAAAAGGCAATTTGTAGTTGGGCACCACTGCACAAACCCCCAAAAAAACAAATTGGGTAGCCAAGCTCTAGCCTTATACAACCCAGATTATAAATGAATTAATTTACAAT
Source organism: Cymbidium sinense (assembly GCA_021442155.1). Taxonomy (NCBI): domain Eukaryota; kingdom Viridiplantae; phylum Streptophyta; class Magnoliopsida; order Asparagales; family Orchidaceae; genus Cymbidium; species Cymbidium sinense. Next base: position 16,024,416 of record CM038214.1, read on the forward strand.
CAAGTAAGGAATTCAGGTTATGGGGGTCTTCATTCTTCATTTCTTCTTTCTTCTTTCTTCTTTCTTCTTTCTTCTTTCTTCTTTTGGTTCCTTCTTTCTTCTTTCTTCTTTGGTTCCTTCCTTTGGATGGTTGGAATGTGGATTTTCCAAAGGCTTCACATGGTACATAAGATGAGATATTATGACTAATACTCATCCTAATCCCCCATAACAATCATTCCAAAATCATAATTATAAAAAAATACATGAAAAGAAAAAGTAAATCTAACAAACACTTGCATAATAGAGATTAGCTAAACAAACCATACAAATCCCAAGCATGTATATTAGACTTAGCACCCCACACATGGGTATCCAAGTCCACCTATCCTATTGGATTATGCTTAGGGGTATAAGCACCTGTACAGCAAAAGCAGTTATATTTTTATTATAGCGCCCGTTAAGCACAATCCCCTGTAGAAAATAATGATTAGACTAAATCATCCTACCATTCATTCTACACACATTCACCCTAACATATAGACTAAAATAAAATATCACAAAATAAAAGCAAACATCAAACCATGAGTGGTGACTTAGTCTAATGTGTGTGCTGTAGAAGGTTTGTGTGGTATGCTTAGCTATGGCTTTAAGGTTTGGTTTTTTTATGTGTGAAGATGTTCCACTTAGATGGGTGGTTTCATTTAAGTGTTTTGTTGATTTGGATTGATTTTTATTTGATTATTTTTGTTTGGTTTAGATGAACCTACTTAATTACTAAAGGTTGTAAAGAGAGGGAAAAGAGAAGAAAACTTCTCTTTCCTTCCCAACCTTTAGTAACTTCTAAAGTATATTCATGTTTGATTTTATTTAGTGAATATTTTATTATGTGTTTTATTAATCCTAAGTTTAGATCAACTCTAAACAAACCTATTAAAAAGAAAGACATCTTAAGATTAAGTAAAGTGAATTAATATCACAAAACACACATCACTTCATTTCTTTCCCAACATTTATAACATGCATATGAATGAATCCTATGCATATATGTAAATAAAAATGAAAATGTTTAGCACACTTTATGATGAATGCTAAGTGAGTTACTTAAGAAAATTTGAATGCATTATGATGCATGAATTTTTTTAAGTCACATGCACACATGTAGGTATGAAAGGCATAAGTGAGTATGATGCCATTGTTAGCACCAGGGGTGTAAGGTACAAGACCTACTTAGGGCTACTTAAAGCCTCGTAACCCCAGGGTTTTCCAGACTAATATACCACTTTCCTTAAATACAAGCATATGACAAAAGAAATGAATGGAAAAGAAAGATGCAAAGTTTGTATTTGTTTGTTTGATTTGTTTATCAAATTTATATGTTTGAGTATGGATGTCCTTCTTTAATTAATAGCATATGAATGAATAGGTTGGAGTTAGGCAAGTGTCATGATCATTTCAGGTGAACTATACACTTTGCCAAATCCTATTCAAAACTATGCTAAAAGAAAAGAGAAAGAAAGGTACACTATGCACATCTTCATATTTATATTCACATGCAAGCTTAAAAATTATTATAAGTAGCACACTTTCAGTTTTGGATGTTTGATTTATAGATTTTGAAAGTAGTTTTTGATTCAATAGTGATAATAGCCATTCATATTTTTTACTTTAGCCAAAACTTGCAATTTGACATAAATAAAACATCTCATTTTTAATTTGATTTTAGAAAAACATGAATGCATGAAATTCATTTGACATACACATTTAGCATGTTAGGAAAGAACTAAAGTGATGAAAGCATGTAAACAAATTCACCCTAATTAATTCCTAAAGACAACCTTATGAAATAAAAAAGTTTAAAGCAAATCAAGTTATTTTTAAGGAAGGTTTGATTTTATTTTGAGTTTGATTTAATTTGAGAAATGTGACATGAATTTGCTACTCCTAACCCATTCCCACATATGTTTATTGATTTAATTTATTCTGAGGATTATTAGATGATTTTTTATATGTTGTATAGGTTAAAGTATGAATTAAGTGTGTTAATTATTTCTTACCTATACCACCTTAGCATACTTAATCAAATAATTATGAGCCAATGATATGACATAAAACCACACAAGGAATTTAAATCAGCAATGGACCTAACAAAGAAAGTTACCTAATGCAATTGGCTCATGATTAATGATTAATTAAACTAAGGGGTTTAATTTAAGTACTTTCATAACCCCTCTCACACATGTGAGTGGGATTTTGATTTCCTTAATGTACTGTAGAGAAAAATTCCTATGAAGGAATCAGGAGTCGCCTTTCAAATCTATTGGTGAGAAGTAAAAGAGGACAAGACCTTTATAGAAATTCATCTTTTTAGTATGCCATGCATATCCTCAGATGTACTTATTCATGTGATCGAGTACGTCATCAAGAAATAGGATACTATCTCAAAAGATAGAAGTCACGACCCTTTGGACCTAATCACCTAAAGGACTCCAGGATGATGGATGCATATGTACCAGATTCTACTTTTATGAAAAAGTAAAGTAGGGTTTATTTTAAGCCAGGTTTGTAAAGTTCCCTAAAAGGGCAAGCCCCCATAGTTAATTACATCCTAAGGGATGTGATCCTTTAGGAAAACTCTCAATTATGGTAAATAATCATTTTCTTTGAAGATTTCAATAGGAAAGGACTATCAATCAATTGGTTTGTGTTTGAAGATCAAATGGTATTGATCAAAAGAGGTAGTTATTATCGAAGCTGAAATGGGAGATAAGTAAGAGATGCCCATGATGCTAGGAAACTTAGTGAGCATCTCAAACTATTCTATAGTTGGGCTTTACATTTTTAGTATGTTTGAGTTGCATTTTTTCATTAAAATTTTAGGACGTAAGATTCCTTAACATAAGATTAAGGAAATGCCTAAGAGGTGATGAATTATGCTTATGGCCCCCAAAGGGGAGAAGCAGCCTCAGAACCTAAATCTATGGAGCTTCGGCGAGGGTCAGAAGCACAACCTCAATCTAAGGCAAAAAATGGATAATTTATTTGCCTCCACAAGAGAGGACAAACCACCCGATAGCTTGGAATTACAACCGCTTGGGGGTGGCCAAAAATTAACTCCTCCTACGATTTTAAATACATGTAGGTAAGTCTTTATGCTTATGCAAGATAGCTAGGCAATTATTTATTAGAAAGAGACTAAGTCCTTAAACTCACTCCCTAAAGACACTAGGTCATGTAAAAGGACATGCTTCAAATGAACTAAATCTAATGCAATTTCAAATTTCATTTTATTTTCATTTTGGGCAATTATTTTGACTCAGGCTCATAGGATTCATATGTCTAATGTATGAGAAAGAAGGTTATTAGCTAAAATCAACGAGAAGGTAAGAGGTGAGTTTCCATCATAGCTCTCAAAGGTTAAGCCGAGTTTCTCTGGCAAAGGTGGAACCCCTCCAATCAAGAGTGAAGTAAGATGCATTTGTGCATAATATTATAAAAGAAATGCTCATCCAGCTAAGGGGTTGGTAATTCTTTTATCTTGATTTTGAAACTAAGCTTTAGGTGAGGTTATGAGTTGTTTAATTTTTATTTGAGTTGTTAAATGGGTAAAAGATTTATTTTTTCCCTACAGAGCCTAATCCACATTCATCCCATACATAAAGCAAGGAAAAAACTAGGAAAATCATGCCACTTAATGCAAAAAGTTAAAAAAATCATCAATCAATTTATAAAGCTAATCACAAAAAGAATAAAAGGTCGTTGTGGTCGGGCACCACTGCACAAACTCGAAAATATCAAATGTGAGTAGCTGAGCTCTTCCCTTATACAACCCATATTGTAAATGAATTAAATTACAATTAAGCAAAGAATTCATTGTTATGAGGGTCTTCAAGCTTTATTCTTCTTTCTTCTTTTCTTCTTTCTTCTTTGGTTGCTTCTTTTGGATGGTTGGAAAGTGGATGCTCCAAGGCATCATATGGTGCATAAGATAGGATCTTATGACCAATGCTCATCCTAATCCCCATAACAATCATTCTAAAATCCTAATTATACAAATTTACATGAAAAGGAAAAGTGGAAATCTAACTAACACCTGCAAAATAAAGGTTAGCTAAAACACACCACACAAATCCCAAGCATGTATATTGGACTTCTCACCCCACCCATGGGTGACTAAGTCCACCTGGCCTATGGATTATTCTTAGGGGTAAAAAGCACCTGCAAGCAAAAGCATTTATATTTTTATTTATGATAGTACCCCTTAAGCACAATCTTCTGTAGAAAAAGAATAGTTAGACTAAGAATGTCCTACCATACATTCTACGAGCATACTCACTAACATCCAGTCTAAAACATATATCACAAAACAACAAACACCAAACCATGCACCGACTTAACCTAAGGCTAGAAGTAGTGACTTTGGCTAATGTGTGTGCTTTGAAGGCTTGTATGGTATGCTTATCTATGGCTTTATGTTTAAATTTTCTAAGTGTGAAGAACATGTTCAACTTAGAGAAGGGTTTCATTTAAGTTGTTTAGTTATTTTGTGTTTATTTTATTTCATTTTTGATTTGGTTTAAGTGGATCCTACAATTAATTTCTAAGTTATGAAGAGAGAGAAGAGAACTTCTCTTTCCTCCTAAGTAAATTCTAAAGTAGATTCACATTTTAGTTTCATTTAGGTGAATATTTTGATTAAATATTTAATTAATCCTAAGTTTAGATAAACTCTAAACAAACCTATTCAAAAAGAAAGGCATTTTAAGTTTAAATAAAATGAATCAAAATTCACGTAACACACATTACTTCATTTCTTTCCCAATATATATAACATTCACATGGATGGACCCTAAGCATATCTATATATGCAAATGAGAGTATTTAATACACTTTGTGATGCATGCTAAGTAATCCATTTAAGAAAATTTAGAAGTTGAATATGCATGATTTTCCTTACGTAGAAAGGGTTTTCCTTATCCAAATTTTCACAAACACACAAGAAAGTAAGAAAGGCATAAGTGAGTACAATGACATGGTTAACTAGAGGTGTAAGGTACAAGACCTACTTAGGGCTACTTAAAGCCTCACAACCACGGGGTTGTCCAGACTAATATACCACTTTCCTTAAATACAAACATATGTATAAAAGAAATGAAATAGAAAAGGAGAATGTAATGTTGTTTAATGAGTTCATTTTTGTTTATGCAATTTATGTATGCAAGTATAGGCAACCCTTATTAGCTGATAGCATAGGGATGAATAGGGTATGGAATTAAGTAAGTGTTGGGTTCTTTTCAAATGAACCCTACATCTTACCAACTCCTATTCAAAACTATACTAACATAAGAAAGAAAAGAAATCTATGCTATGCATACCTTTGTAATCAATCACATGCAAACTCATAATCAAGTTGCTTACTTTTAGATTTGGTATTTGATTTATGTGTTTAGAAAAATAATTTGGATTTAGTAGTGATAATAGCCATTCATATTTCAACTTAGCCAACACATGCAAATTTGATATAAAATAAACAATTTTGGTTTAAATTTTGAATTTCAAAATTATGAATGCATGAAATCACATGACATACAAATTAACATGTTGGGGAAAGATCCAAAGCAATGAAATCATGTAAAAAAAACTCACTTCACTTAAATCCTAAAGACATTCTCATAGAGTAAGAAAATTTAGAATAAATCAAAGTGAATTGAAAGTGCTTTTTGTTTAGTTTGAAGTTTGATTTAATTTTGAAAAGGTGAGATGAGTTTGTTGTTTCTAACCCATTCCCACATGTGTTTAATATTTTTGTTTATTTTTAAATAATTAGATCAATTTTTATGTGTTAATTAGGTTAAGGTATGAATTAAGTAACTTAATTAACCCTTACCTACACCACTTTAGAAGAATTAACTAAATAATTATGAGCCAATGAGATGACATAAAACCCACAAGGAATTTAAATTTTCAATGCACCTAATAATGAAAGGCTCAATGCAATTTGGCTCACAATTAAAGTTAATTAAAGGGTTTAGCTTAAGTAAATTCAAAACACCCTTTCATACTTATGAATGGGGTTTTGATTTCCTTAATTGAACTTAGGCTATTAAATACCTAAGAACCTACCCAAGGTAGATTAATTAAGTTATGAAACTTTTTGGAATTTTTAGAATTTAATTAACTGGATAATTAATGAAATAACCCTTAAGAGAAAAAGAAAGAGAAAGGGTTTAGGGAATAGCTTAGGAAATGCCTAAACATATTCCATAAACCTCCTACTCACTGGATCTAACCTTAATCAACACTAATCATAGGTTAAAATCACTAATCATTCCCTAATTATGCTTAATTACATAAGGAGGGTAATTAACGAAACCATATGCAATTCTTCTAATGAAGCCTCAAAAAATCCTAAGAAAATTAGGAGAGGTAGAAGTCATCCCCTAAACATACCCAAGAAATTTGGGATTAATTAGAGGCTTAATCAAAAAGTAATTAACAAAATAATCTTTTTAATAAAACCCAAATTTAGAGAAAAGCATAATTCAAAACTCATCAAAATTAATTTTAAAATGTTTTAGGTTTAATTATCTATCTATAAAATTTTATTTCATATTTTTCTAAATTTTTTAAAAGGAGTTATGAATTTTAGAAGATCCTTAAGTGAATTAAGAATTAATTAAAGCATTTTTATTAATCCCTAACGAATCTCTGGCTCATAGTGCGACGTGTGGTAGTAGCGGTCAGCCCGCTTTACACACGTCATGCCATGAGGGGGTCACTTGAACATCACATCCCAAACAGTGATGGTGGAGCACACATTTTAATCCTCTACCGTCCGATCAAATAATGGACGACCAAGAATCTCCCCGCATTTTAAAATGAGTAATAGGAAATCTAAACGTGATAAATTATCTCAACTGTCCATCTAAAATGCGTGGATGGACAGTTGAGATCCAGATCAACAAAGACATCCATGATCAAGGGAAGATCCAAGCTAGTTTTAGCATGGATTCCAATCAAACTCAACCCACACCATCTAAAGACAGAGAGGGGCAAATCCAATGATCAAAAATTGATGGGGTAAAAATTTCTTTCTTGAAGCTCCGCACCATATTGAGTAATGGTCAAAAAATCCCATACCTCACTGGAGGTGATCACTAGTGCTTGAATCCCATAGAGAAGCATCGTCTGGTTGAGACAAAGCCTTGCTGATGTTTTGAGCACTTGAGGTTGAGTGGATCCTTCTATGGGTCACCTCCTCCTATGCTTGAGCTTCGACTTTGATCCAATTCAATCCTCCCTTGCCTTTAGAACTTGGAAATCAACTTAGGTGAGCTTGACTTGGTCACCTAAATGTGCTTGCAAAAGGAATTAGAAGGAAATGAAGTGTGGAAGATGTTGGCAATTCAATTGGCTTCCCCTATTTTCACGATTTGAAAATCGATAAATGGAAGAATGGAATGAGCTCTAGGATGCTTTCTATCACTCTCTGATAACTCCTAGGTCTTACTAGCTCTCAATTGAAATAGGGAATTTTGCTTTTGAGTTTATTTAGGGGGAGTATATCTCGCCCTTGAAGGATCGGATGAAAATGAAAATGTCATTTTGATCCAATTGATCATAGGTTGAGGGCTATTTGATTAGTTAGGAGTGTGCGCATGGTCTGTTTGAGCTAAGGAGTGGATTGCCAACCTCCCATGTGTTTGAATTTGAGCTTGACAGGGAGTTTAAAATTTAAAATTTTGACCATAGGGTCGGGTTTGGTCTAGGGACCAAATGGGCTAACCCAAACCCATTAGGTTGGGTGCACCACTCTCCCCTAGGTCCCCTTGAGCTTTTAGGAAAGCCTCAAGTGAATGTGAAGAGACTATGACCAAATTACCCATGGGTTAAGCCAAAATTTGTTCTATGGCCAAGGGGTAGGATCATTATTTTGCTATTTTTCTACTTTGGATATGTTGGGTATGTGGAGAAACTAGGTTTGGCAAAGTTTCAAGAGATTTGGAATTCAATTGGTAGGGTTCGGCTCATGTTGACCCATTTAGGTCAAAATGGGTCAACTTGGGTCAAGTTGACCAATAGGTCAAATTGAGTCAAACCAAGGGTTGGGTCAAGTTCATATGACCATTTGAAATGTTTTTGTGGCTTTGGTTTGATTCAATTTGGTATATATTTGATTTTCACTCATGACTACATTTTGACAATGGTTGACCTATTTAAAGCAGGCCAAGGGTAGGTTTATGTTTGGTTAGTCATATAGAGTGGATTGGTATCTTTGTTTCCAAATAATTTGGGTTAAGTTCAATTTTGGCTCAACATGACCCCTTTAGGTCATGTTGGGTCTAAGGTAAATTGGGCTAGGTTGGGTCTAGTTGGCCAATTAAGGCTTTTGTCAAGTTCCACAAGTGATTTGAAATGGACTTGTCATTGGTTTCAATCAATTTGGCTTAGATCAACTTTTGACACATTTTGACCCTTTAGGTCAAAATGGGTCAACTTGGGTCAAGTGACCAATTTGGCTAGGTTAGGCTCAAATGTTGGCTTGGTCAAGTTCAAACATAAGTCATGAGTGAACTTAGATCAATGGTTTCAATCAATTTGGCCTATGGTGGTATTTGGCTATGTTAGGTTTCATTTTGGGCTAAGTGTTGACTTGGTCAACCCTTAGGTTTGACTTGGTTTGACCCAATTTGAATGATTGATCATCCCATGATGATTGTTGATCATGATGAGAGAGATATATGAGTTTGGTTCAATCTAATTTGGTTAGGATCAAAATTTGGCTCATAAGTGTACTTTAGTCACTTTGGGTCAAGTGAGCCTAAGTGGGTCAAATGGCTTGGTAAAAGCTTGATTTGAAGTTGGTTGATCTTGTATATGAACTTATGATTGAAATATAAATCCATTTACAAGTGGTTTGAAGTCAAATGGATTTTGATCCATTTGAAGATTTCATATTCAAAAGAAGGATATGAAAGGGTTTAGGTTTTATTTTTGAACTAGGTTTTGATTATTTGATTGAAGTTTGGATTTATATATGAGCTCATGATTGTAGGATTGATTGAATCATGAAGAGAAATTAAGAGTTTGGCTTGATTTGAAATTGATTTGGCTAAGTTCAAGATTTTGACTTGAAAGGCTTAGATCAGATTTTGTATTGATTTGAGTTTGATTTTTGGAATAAGTTTTGATTGTTTTAGGTTAAGTCCTTACGGAAGGATTAAGGACTTAGGAAATTTTGATGGATTTTGATCATGGGTTTCAATCATTGATTTCAATCATGGATTTCAATCATGGAATTGATTTGGAGTTTAACTTGAAGGAAGGAAAGTGAGGAATGGTTTATGCTAAGGGTAGGATGTTTTCCTAACACCCCTAAGGTATGACCTATTCCTATGGCTAACTCTTCTAAGTCTTCTGGGGCTAGGTTGAGTGTCCACCTTATCACTAGATGTGTCTTAAGACTAAGGAACTCTTAAAGTCTAAGAGAAGTCCTAAGCCTAAGATGGAGGGGTTGAGAGCTCATTCTAAAAATGAGGTCAACAAAGGGCGCCCAATAGGTGTGGTGTGACTGACAAGGAACACTACACATATTGGTGTTGATCAAAACGATCAACAACACTGAGAGATCACAAGCACTAATAGAAATAATCTATCCTTATCCCAAGGGAAAGAAAGAATCCAGAGCTTAGTGCAATGTGGCTCTACTTATGTCCAAGATATAAGAGAGAGGGAAAAATCCACTAAGAGATAGAGTGTGAACCTTCCACTAGGGAAGCAAGTTCAAGTCATCCACAAGGGGATGAAAGGTTTGATTTTATTCTCACTGAGGAGAAAAAGATTTGATTTGTTCCACTTTAGAAGAGGGTTGAATTTGTTTCAAATTTTGTTAGGTTTGAATTTTAAGATGGACCCTATTGGTTTGCAATAGATTGCACTAAGAAGGAGCCATGAAAGACAAGACCTAACTCTAAATTTACCAATCCAAAGGGGTAGACTACTAAACATGTAGTAGTACTAGCCAACCAAAGGGATGCCTTTTGTTATACAATGACCATGTTAGGAAGAAAGCACGGGGACTCACATCTTCCAAAACAAGAGGCCACTAGGGTGATCAGTTGGTAAGGCAATTGATCAAACCTGACCTAGGGCTGACTATTGAGTGAATGCCACTAGGGGACTTAAATCAGCTCAAGAATAATCAAGATTGATTTCATTTTTAGTTTTATTTATTTTGATGGATTCCATCAATTTGTGATGGATCATACTAAGAAGGATCTTGTAGAAGCTTAGACCTATCTCAAATTTACTGAACCAAAGGGAGTAGCTTCCCGGCCGATGGGAGAACTATCCGACCAAAGGAGTTCCTTTCAGTTTGCAATAATCAATTTAAGGGAAGAAAGCTTGGGAACTCATATCTTCCACTAGAAAAGATCACTGGGGTGATTGGTTGCTTTGGGCAACAAATCGAATCTATCCTAGGGCTACCATCGGTTTGTGATAATCATGCTAGAAAGAATGTGTCATAGTCTTACATCTTTCAAAGAAGAATGACTGCTGGTAACCCTCAGAAAATGGAATTGAGGACTAAGAATATAAGTGAAATTACTAAAGAATTCTCAACTAATCCAATTCTAATAAGAGAATTAATTTTGTTTCTTTATTTTAGTTTTATCGACCTATTAGTTTTGAGGGATCAAATTGAGAAGGAGCTTATATCGCCTAAGTATCTCAATTAGAACCAAGGAGAATGCATCCGCTAAATAAATTCTCCAACCATAGAGTACTAGGAAGACTGTCAATCCATAAAGAGTGTGGGATGATGGGCATGGCTTAATCCAACACCGAAGAAGATGACAGTCATATCTAATAGGTGTCCAATTCAAGGAGAAAACATGGGGACTCATATCTGCCAAGACTGGTGTACTCATCGGGTGAGTCACTGTCAGCATAGCGAACATTAACCAACCTAAAGTGCCCCTCAGTTTGCAATAATTAGCTTAGGAAGAAAGCTTGAGGACTCACATCCTCCTATTGCAGAACTGACTGCTGGGATAGTCTGTCTTTGACTCGACAGGTGTTATCTGACCTAGGGTGACTACTGAGTGAATGCCACTAGGGGACTTATATCAGCTCACAAGTAGTCAAGAGTAAAGGAGCCTCTGGGGGACTTACCCTAAACCTCAAATATACTCAAACTAATTAGAGCAAGATGGCTAGTTCAAGAAGAAAATTCAGGGACTCACATCTTCTTAAAGGAAGTCAACATGAGGTAGCTTACTGGATGGGCAGTGAAGCCTACCATACTAACACGATGCTCTTTATTTTGCAATGATCAAGTTAGGAAGAAAGCACGGGGACTCACATCTTCCAATAAATGACCATTAGGTGACATAACTAGGTAGCATGGGCGACCTAGAAGCAACTAATGGTGGATGGTGCCACGGGCTTGCTCCCACATCAAAATAACTCGAGACAAAAGATTTTTGTTTGAATGTGCATGTGTTGAAAAGGAATAGGATGCCTCCGAGGGGCTCTTACACCTACACTAAAACACATTGGGAAATTGACGAAAAGGTGCCACAGATGGCAAAAAGATTCCCACCAAGAAAGGATACCGCTTAGGTTCTCTCACACCTATCTTAATTATGATCAAAATAAGATGCCTCTCAGTTTCTCTTACACCTATTCTAATAGTGCCAGGAGATTGTGTTTGTGTTTTCAAAGGAGGATAGGATTCCACTAGGGGACTATTGCACCTACCCTAAACACATCACAGTGGATTCACAAGACAAGCAAACAACACTTTGATAGAAGAGAAGATTTGATGAATGGAATCAAGTTTTGTTCTTTTCATTAATGATTATTTTCAAACATGATTTGTTTCATGGGTAATATTTCTTTAGATAGAGCCCATTAATTGGAAGCATCGGGTGTTCCCCTTTACAATCAATAAGCTGACTAGATCCTCCTTGGTAGGCCTTCTCTATGATAAGGGGCCTTCCCAAGTGGGTTCAAATTTGCCTCCCATCTTTTGATGGACAATAATTGGTCTCCTTAGGACAAACACAAGTTCTCCTACTCAGAAAGACCTAGGGCGAACTAGCTTGTTTTGATCTTGAATCATTTTGGCCTTGTACAACTCGAGGTTCTAGCATGCCTATAGGCAATTCTCCTCCAAACCTTCAAGGTCTTCTAACTGCAACTTTGCATTCTACTCTGTAGGGATCTTGCTACCCAATGTTATCCTTAGTTGTAGGAGTTGAACTTCTAAGGGAAAAATGGTTGATTCATACACTAAGGAAAATAGGATAGACTGAGTTGGAGTTGATATGTGGTGCAGTAGATCCACAAAGCATCAACCAACTGCTCATTCCACTATCATTTGTTATCATCAAGAGTCTTCTTTAGTATCTAGATGAGAGTTTTGTTGAATGCCACTGCTAAGCCATTTGCTCTAGGATAGTAGATGGTGGAGTATCTCCAATCTATACCATGTATTCTAGCAAAGCTATTGATCTTCATACTTTTGAATGCAGTACCATTATCGGATATAATTCATTGAGGCACCCCAAACCTATATATGATATGATTCCTAAAAAACTAAAGCACGTGGTGAGCCATGACCTCTCTGAGTGGGATGGCTTCTGCCCACCTGGAAAAGTAGTCGGTGGCAGCTAAGATAAACTGATGCCCCTTAGAAGAAGGAGGATCGATCGAGCCTATAATGTCAGTACCCCAACAATCAAATGGCCATGAAGCCAATGTGGGGTGTAGATTGTTAGGTGGTTGGTGGAGGACCACACCGTGCACCTAACACTTATGGCATCTCCTAGCTATGTCCATACAATATGTGATCATAGAAGGCCAGTAGTACCCAAGTCTTTTAATCTTCATCTTCATCTTTGAACCATATTGATGAGCTCCACAAAGACCTAAGTGTACCTCAGTTATAATGTCATGTGCTTCGTATTTGTCTAAACAACGTATTCACATTTGATCAAAGGACCGATAGAACAAGGTGCCATCAATAAGAGCGTAGGAGAGAGCTCTCTGTTTCACCTGATGGGCTTGTAATTTCTCTTGAGATAGTTTATCAGTGTTCAAGTAATCTATGAATGGTTGCCTCCAATCTAGCTCCTTGTCCATTTTGGCAACGACAACCTCCCCTTCAAAAGAAAGTCTCTCAATGAGTTCAGCATCAATAAGCAATAGGACCTATCTTTTTTGGACCCTTATTGAAATGGACTCATCTTCCGGACATGCCAATTCTTTGGAAAGTTTGGCCAAAGAATCTGCTATTGTGTTCTCTGCTCAGGGAACCATTGTAGATGGTCACTTCAGGAATCTGGGCCAACAACTTCATGGTATACTCATAGTAATGATGAAGCTTGGGCTTGAGGACATGGTAGGACCCGGCAATCTGGTTGATGATCAACTAAGAATCCCCAAAGATGTTGATTCTCTTGACACTAATAGTGATGGATAACTCTAAACTAGCAATCAAAGTCTCATACTCAGCTTCATTATTGGTGCAGGGGTTGGAACGATAGTACGAGAATCTCATCATATTTTGGAGTTAAGAACTAATCACGGGAGAATAGATGTTTATCCCTTAAGAAAAGAAGCAACACCTTCAAAATACATCTCCCATTAGTGGTTGTCAGTCTCCCCTAAGTCTATGATTTGTTCATTAAGGAGATCATCAATAAGTAGAGGATCAGCAGGAAGTGGGTGTGCTGCTAAGAAACCTGCTAGTGCCTATCCTTTTACCACACGGAGGGGTACAAAAGTAATATCGAATTGTGAGAATCATGGACCAATGAGCCAAATGTCAAAAAAGTGTTGTCCGTGTCATGAGGTAGTGCAGTGGATTGGTTCGGGAGATCAAGTTCACCATAGAAGAAAGCATATAGTGTCATAGCTTCTGAGATGTAAAGATCAAATATAGGCAATGTTTCTCAATAGGTGGATAGTTTGCTTCAGTATGGATCAGATGATGGCTGAGGTAGTAGAGAGCACTCTCCTTCTTCATTGTATTGAGAGTCATCCAAAGCGGTGTAAAGGATCAATGGCGCGGGATAGAGCCGGCTTCACCAAGTACTCTTTGATATATTTATGTTGGCACTTATCATCCCACTTAAACTTGGCATCCTTTTTGACAAGTGTTGAGAATGGTTTCCATCTCCCTGATAGGTTTGAGATAAATCATCTTAGATATGCCAGCCATCCTTGAAAGGATCTGAGTTAAGTTAAAGTCTTAAGAGGTGGCATTTCTAAGATAGCTTTAATCTTTTCAGGATCTATTTCTATTCCCCGATGTCGAACAATAAACCCAAGGAATTTTCCTGAAGTGACTCCGAATGCACACTTCAGGGGATTCATTTTGAGGTTATATTATCTTAGCTCTTCGAGAACTACTCTCAAGCCAAAGAGATGGTCTTCAATTTCTAAGCCTTTGACTACTAAATCATCAATGTAGCACTCAACCTGATGATGGATGTGTCCATTGAAGACCTGAGTCATGGCCTATTGGTACATAGCACCAGCATTTTTAAGGCTGAAAAGCATGACCCTATAATAGAAGATTCTCATCGAGGTTCAGAAAGCAGTGTTTCTTTATCTTCAGGAGACATCTTGATTTAGTTATGGCCCGATGACCCATCCATGAAAGAGAATACTGCATGAGATGAGGCAATGTCCATCATTAATTATGGCATAGGAAAAGGAAACTCATCTTTAGGACATGCCTTATTTAATTCCATAAAATCAATGCAAATGCAAATTTGTCCATTCTACTCCCTAACTAGGATGACACTAGCAAAGTAGGATATTTTTCTTCCCGATGAAACCAGCATCGATCAGTTTCTTGACTTTAGAAATGACCCATTATTTAATTTCTAATTGCATGCTTCTAGGAGCTTGATAGGGGTAATGTTAGGGTCTATTGCTAGCTTGTGGACTGCTACGTCAGGAGATAATCTAGGCATTTCTTCATAACTCCATGCAAAGTAGTCTTTAAACTTAGTCAATAGCCTAACTAAGTCATTGGTTTCTTCTTCATTCAGCAATGAACTGATATATGGTGGGCGAAGATTTTCTTCTGTCCAGAGGTTGATTTCTTTAAGCTTGTCTATTGTTGAATGAATCTTTTCTTCAAACTCTGGCAGTGCCTCTTTGACTTGGAGATCATCTGGATCATTTGAAGCTTCTAAACACACATTTTTATAAGAGTTGGGGATATGTGATAGAGGAAACTATCGAACTCTAAATGATTAGTAACAATTAAGCAATAATCTTCATCATCGACCAGACCCATTGTACCAAATCCTAGTCCTGCTCTTGATTGTGCTTCCCTTCCTGTATTGTTCCATAGCTTTTTGAAGTATTCTCTTGGACCATGTGTGAGGAACTAAACCTTTTTGTATAAGATTTTGAACACAAGGCAAGTAAAAGTTAAAAGGTAATTCCATTAATTCTTTAAAAGTATCTTCCTCATGTCCTATATCAGGCTCTGGACTTGAGGATGATGAACCCAAAAAGAACTTCTTCTGCTTCATGTCATTGGAAGACTTAGGGACTTAACTACTAAACCTTCAACTTTCTAAGATGTAAAAGAGGTTAGAGCTAAGGTTCCTAATTGCTACCTAATAGTTTCACATAAACCTGATTCGAATACTTTGCTTTGCTTGGAGGCCTGATCTTCGTCTCTATTTGGATCAAAAGCCACCTCCAATGGAACCCACTGAGAGGGGTTGCCTGGTATACTAATCACATTAGACTCATCCTCCGAGCTGGATTCCAAGTCCATATGAATAGTAGGGGTACTCCTATGAATTGGGACATGACTTCCATTGGCTAAAGGCCAACTAGGGGGTCTCCCACCTCTGGCACTTCCTCTATTTCTACCTCTGCCTCTGCCTGGTGGAGGTTGAGCCATTCTACCCACATGTCTATATGATGGAATGAACTGTGGGTGGAATGTGATATGCTGATCTATTTCTTCTTCAATTCCATTATCTTGTGCACTTAGACTTTTATTTTTCTTTTCATTTTCTTTTATATTTCCTTTTACTTCATTTTCTTTTTCTTTTGTATTTGCATTTGAATTTTGTCCAAGTTCATGAGAAATAATGTTTTGAGGAAGATAGTAGGTCGCATCCTCATAAATCTCAACCTCTCTAACTAAAAATGGCTTTTCATCCCCATTAACATGGTACTCAATTCCATCTTTTCTAAACTTGATGCACTAATGAGAACAATCTTGTTCTGATGTATCCAAGGCCTACCAAGCAAAGCAATGATTGAAGTATTCAAATCAATGATGTAGAACTTAGCTTCAGTCTTCCAGTCACATATCTCCAAAGGTCACACTAAAGAACCTAAAGTCCGCTCACCTTGATCATTGAATCATCTCAACATCATCCTATCTCCTCGAGGTGTAGAGATGATGATCTTCAAATAGGCAAGAGTCTTTAGACTCATAATGTTCACCGATGCACTTGAATTCATGAGAACCCTGGTGAGTCTGAACCTATCCTTGTCGACTATGATGTATAGGGGACGGTTGTGCTCCAAGTCCCATAGAAGGAGGTCTTCATCTGTGAAGGTGATCCATTGGGCTTCTTTTGCATATGTGCTTCCTCACCTATAGCGGTCAGCTGAGCTAAGCATATTTCAGAATCAAGGAGGGCCTTGATTATTGATTCCTTCATCTCATTAGATAAGATAAGGGCATCGTATATGCTTAGCTTAGATGGCAACTTTCTTAGATGAGAAAGGATGTTGTAGTCCACCTTCGGCTGATCTTCCACAAGAATATCCATGGGTGGA
This sequence comes from Cymbidium sinense, assembly GCA_021442155.1. Classification (NCBI taxonomy): domain Eukaryota; kingdom Viridiplantae; phylum Streptophyta; class Magnoliopsida; order Asparagales; family Orchidaceae; genus Cymbidium; species Cymbidium sinense. Next base: position 16,041,228 of record CM038214.1, read on the forward strand.
GCATCCTGTGGAAGGGCTTCTCAATCTTCAGTACCAATGACTTATTTTCCTCTATCTTGAGGTACTGCCCTAGGAGGTAGAACCTTGCCACTATGGAGGTTGACTGTCTCGAGGCAAGGTCTTTGGAAGGTTCTACCTGCACTTCATGCTTACCTACAACTTCTCCTATGGGACTCTCAGAATCATATGATTCCAAGTGTATCTTAAGAGGAGAACCTATAATATTCAGAGTTTGAAAGTCCAAATTTGAATCAGAAAGAGAAAAATTGAAATTATTATAGTTAATTAGAATTGAAGATTTATCATTAGGAAAAGAAGAAGATAACTCATCAGAAGAGACACAAATGTAATTCAAAGTAGCTTTATTCTTCAATTTCATGGAATTATTTGGGGGTACAATGTAGAAGTCAAGTAGAGTGAGTGAAGTAAGGGATTTGATGCCCTTATCCACTGATACAAGAGTTTTACTAGTAGAAAAAATAGAAGAGCTAGCTAAAATGGAAGAAGTCTCATGAATGGGAAGCATGGCTGAAGGTTGGGTGGACATGGTGGGTGGCTAAAGCTAAGACTATCTTGTATGCTACTCGAGCTCTCACTTTCTTAGAGTTAGCACTGGCAACTTGCAAACCTTCCTTAGTGTTGGAGGTTTGAGCTAACTCAGGCACCTGCAAGGAAAGCTTCTTGATCTTCTGAATTATTTTCTTAGAAGTTTTAGACAAAGAAATGTCCCAACCTTCTTTGGTTTTAGTAGGATCACTTGTATCCCCAAGGATTACCCTAATGGAACTAGAAGGTTGTTCCACAAGGTATTCCTTTGGGATAATTACATCATAGGTCTTGAAAGTGTGTTCAAGCCGATCCTTGAATGTGAATAAATCCTCCAAAATGTGGCCTAGCATATGGTGGTAAGGGCAAAAGTTTGGATCATGACTTTTGCCTACTTCCTCCGGTATCATAGGCTCGGGTAGCTGAAAACTAGGTTTCTTTAAGAGATTCTTAAAGATCTTCTTAAATACCTCCATCTTAAAAGAATAAAGTTTGTTTAACTTATCTAAAAGAGTAGGTTGACCATAGCTACACGTGAGTATGCATCTGTTATTCATTGGTATGGTAGGTGGTTTGTCTTGTGAGGCCTATGGTGGAGGCTAGGTTGCCTCGTGGTGGAAAAGGAGGTGGAGGTCATGGTCTCGAATTGATCTCTAGCTGGGCTTCTTTGTCAACCACTACTCTTATCATTGGGATTTTTGATTGGGCAATTGATCTTAAAAAACTATTTGGCCTCTCATTGTAGACTAATAGCCTTGTTGATTAGCTACTCAAATGTCTTGATAGTGAATCTCTTAAGTATGAAGGTGACCATGTCATGGATATTCTTCAAGAGAATCTCAATGGCATGCTGTTCAAACAACTACGGTTCACACTTCATACTTAGGTTATGCCATCAGAGAATATAATCAATAAGTGACTCATCAGGGTGCTGTTGTGCTACAACTAGATCACCTATAGTAACCCTTTGCTGAGCTCTAGCAAATCTCTTCATCAAGAGTTGTTCTAACTCAGCAAATATCTTTACTGAACCATTGGGCAGTTCAATATACCAATCAAAAGCAATACCCCCTAGGCTATTAACAAAGAGTCTAAAGAGTAAAGTGTTGCTGCCACCCGCATTGCAACAACTGGCCCTGAAGTGAGCTATGTGCTACCTCAGATTCTCACTACCATCAAAGCTTTTGATGGAAGGAGGCATGAAACCCTTGGGATACTGGATAGCATCAAATTCCTCTGGGTAGGGTCAACCCTTTGGAACCGATGATCCACCCTGGGCTTGAGCCATAGCTTCCTTCACTTATTGCTCAACCATGGATTTTAGATCTTTTTCTTGTATGGAGGTACTTTCCACTACCTTCCTATACAGGCTAGTGCTACCTTGCTCTACAAGAGGTATAGTCTTGGATGGGTCCAAGACATACACTAACTCAGGCTGACTGACATCGACTGTAATAGGATGAACTAGTGGGGCTTATTTCTAAAATCGACTGCTAATAAGTCTTATGCGATGTGCCATCCAATCGCACATCCTTTTGCCTCAACTGAGGTCAGGGGTGTTGGGCTAATTTTGTGGTATCCTCTTGATCAACCTCATCACCTTCCATGGCCTGCTATTCCCTAAGAAGAGATCCTCTAGTATCGACCATGCATACTCCAGCTGAATCCCCCATCAAGTCATCTTCATTGGGATCGAAGCTAACTCTCTCTTCGTTAGACCAAGAATACCCCAATATTTCCTTCTTCTCCATAAAATAGTGTGCAACTATCTCATCTAAGGAATGATCTAACTCACCAGGTACAAACAATTTGTGTTGACCGGTGTGATTGCTATCATGCACTAAGAGGCACCAGACCTCGCCTGTCATTCAGAAGTCAATCCAGTGCGGATTGTACATACTAGATGAATGATACTCCTGACTGCTACTAGCTGTAAAAGTGGTAACAATCCTAGGATGTTCCTCTACCACTGCTTCAACTGATCTGTCATCTGGAATATTTGTGATAACTGTCTCCATCTCCACATCCGGCTGTATAGGCGGAGTTGGTGAAGGAACGACCATGATGCTTCGGGGTCGCCACTCCTTCACCACCAATAGAGTAGAAGGTCAAGCAGAAGAGCTCGGCCCTACCATAATCGGTGGTGTAGGAGGGTAGGATCCCTTGATCATAGTTGGATCACCAATGGGGTGCGCTTTTCCCTAGATGCGGCCTTCATGGCCTTATATTGAATGGAAGATGCTGTAACCTACACTGGCGAAGGAGAACGAGGGGTAGAGCGGTGGGGTGGAGACACCACCGACTCTCTGTGCACAGGAACTGCCCTCTTATAGCATGCCTAGCTGGAAAATCTATTAAAAAAGAAGCAGCCAACTAACGGCTGAACCTCCGTCGCTCTCTATTACTAACGTGTGATGTATGGGCCTCATCCCTCTTCGATGAATGTCTCCTACAGTGGGGATAGATCAAAGATCGCAATTACCAAACTCAAGCGTCAATGCTCACTACTAGCGCGAGTGGAGCGACATGACCTCCTCCCCTGCAGTGCACCACTAGAGGAGGTGATGAATGGATCCTCCTGGCATCCTCTCTATCTGATCTAGAGAGAGGATGGAATTGGTTTTCTGTAACCAGTGGTGAAGTGATAATGGGAGACTCATCCATGGCAGATCAAGCTACTACCTCTAGCTCCCTAGCTATCCGAGTGTGGAATCATTTGGTCATACGGTTCTTATTCCCATGATAGGTATGGGTAGGATGGGAGGAGTGCGAGCTAGACCCATACTCAAATGTGGGAGAGGCAAGACCTAAAACTAGGGGAGCCTTACCCTTGGAGGGTACAGATGTTATGGTACTAGCCCGTATTGGGGCAACATGGAAAACTCTATGAACCAACTAGGGAATTGTCAGATCAGCGTACAATGAGTCGTGGTACTACAAAAGGTTTCCTCTTCAGTGAGGAGACATCAAAATCAGAAGGTAAGTCTATCCTGATGACCGGCTTCTACCCGATCACATTCGTCTTGCTGACTATGGTGAAGGGAATGCCCTCATAAGTGATTTTGTCTCTCTCAAATCCCCAAAGTGAATCAGGTGAGTATGGTCCAAACGAGGGAAGTCAGCCTGATCTAAAGCTAGATCCATACTATGGGGGAAGGTGAAGATAGATTTCTGAGAACCGGCCATTTCCAAAAATTGTAGTAGACTGAAACTGAACTTTATTATACTGATTGTAAAGAATCTGTATTGAGAAATGGACTTGTATTAGACTTCAGTCTCTGTAGATTTTTTGAATTTTGAAATTTGAAAATTTGAACCCACATCCAATAACTTGAAATTGTTAAGTGGGGTTCAAAAAGATTTAATAAGATTGATTGAAATAGGAATTTGAATATGAATCCAACTCCAACAAATTTAGGTATGTTGAAATATGGATTCAAAATTTTTGATAGGATGCTTCCATAGGTTCATTTCAATTTTTATTTTGAATTTGAATTTGTGATTTTGAGGACCCTTTACAACAACAACAATAACAACAAGCCTTAATCTCACTAGGTGGGGTCGGCAACATGAATCCTTCATCTCCATTGTGTCCTATTATGTGTCAAATTCTCATTTAATTCAAGTATACTAAGATCATTTTTTATACATCTTAACCAAGTCTTTTTAGGTCTACCTCTACCTTTCTTAACATAAGGCAAATCTAATGCATCTACTCTCCTAATCGGTCATGGACGATTAGGCTTTATGTGGCCAAACCATCTAATGAGACTCTCTCTAATCTTATCTACCACTAGAGCTACTCCAACTTTTCCCTGAACATACTCATTTTGCATTCTATCTCAAAGAGTAAAGCCACTCATCCACGAGCATCCTCATCTCACTTAACTTAGTCTTATGCTTCTCTTTATTGGCCAACATTAGTCATTGGTCTTACCACTATTTTATAAAATTTTCCTTAAGTTTAAGTGGAACTTTTCTATCACATAATAGTCGGATGCATTACTCCACTTCAACCATCCAACTTGAATTCTACTAATAACATCTCCATCTATTTCACCATCATTTTGAACAATAGAGCCTAAATATCATCGCACTTGTGAATTGATAACCTAAAGTCACAACTATCACTAAAACAACTAAAATTACACTCCATATATTTAGTTTTAGATCTACTTAAATGAAAACCTTTAGACTCTAAAGTTGACCTCAATAATTCATGTTTCATTGGACTCCTCTCTAGTCTTATCAACAAGAAGAATGTCATCAAGAAAAGCATACACCAAGGTACATCTTCTTATAAATGCCTCGTAAGAACATCCATAACTAAAGTAAAAAGATAAGGGCTTAATGTTGATCTTTGATGTAATCCAACTGAAATAGGAAAATATTTTGTCAATCCTCCTTGTGTTTGGACACAAGTAACGGCTCTAGTATACATATCCTTAATGACTTGAATATAACCAATATTAACTCCTTTCTACTAGAACTCTCCAAAGAACATCTCTTGAGACTTTATCATAAGCTTTCTCTAAATCAATAAATATCATATGTAGATCCTTCTTACTCTATGTTTCTCTATCAAACCTCTTAACAAATGTATAGCATCCATAGTAGATCTACGGCATGAAACCAAATTGATTGTGAGAAAACTGTATCACATCATAACCTATGCTCAATTACTCTCTCCCATAATTTTAATGTATGGCACATTAACTTAATTCCTCTATAATTTGCACACTCTTGTGCATCACCTTTATTCTTAAATATAGGAACCAATTGACTCTTTCTCCACTCATCTGGCATCTTTTTAGTCTTTAAAATAACATTAAAAAGATTTGTAAGCCAAGAAATTCCTTGATCTCCTAAACATTTCCACACATCTATTATAATATTATACAGTCCTACCGCTTTTCCACATTTCATTTTCTTTAAAGATTCACTAACAGTTACTAATACGACAATAGAAATGAAATTCTCTATTTTGTTTAGGGTAATAAGGTTGCTAAAATCAATCTACTTTCAGATCCTTCATTGAAAAGTTTATCAAAATATCTCATCCACCTATTTTCAATATCTTTTCTAAGAAAAGCACTTTATTATTTTCATCCTTAATACCCCCTGAACTATGTCTTTACTTCTCCTATCTCTTTGCTTGGCTAACTTATACATACATCTTTCACCTTCTTTGGTATCTAATCTATTATATAAATCACTAAAAGCTAAATTTTTTTGCATCATATATTGCTTTCTTAGAATCTCTAGGCCACTTTATATCTTTCCCAATTCTCCAAATTTTTACATCTAAACCAAGTTTTATAACAATGCTTCTTATTTTTTATCTTTTCTTCCACACTCTGACTCCACCACCAACTATTCTTATTAAAAGAAGCTTTTCCTTTTGATTCTCCAAGCACATCTTTAGCAACTTGCTTAATTTCACTTGATATTTTTTCCCACATAACGTTAGCTTCCTTATGAACACCCCAAATTCTAATATCTTGTAGCTTGCTCTTAAAATATTTTTATTTGTGTTCTTTAAGTCTCCCCATCTAATCCTAGGAAAATAATTTAGTTTATTTTTTCTCTTACAACCTTTCATCTTAAAATCTAAAACTAATAGTCGATGTTGGGTACTTAAAATTTCACTTGGTATGACCTTACAATCTTTACAATTTAAAGCGATCTATTTTTATAATCAATCGTGTTTTACTAGATCCATTTTTATAAGTAATAATATGTTCATCCCTTTTCTTAAAAAAAGTATTAGCAACTACAAAATCATAAGCTAAAGCAAAATCTAATATAGTCTTACCTTCTTCATTAGTCACTCCAAATCCATAACCACCATGAATACTTTTAAAATCTTCTACCACTCTACCAGCCTGTCCATTTAAATCTCCTCCAATAAATAATTTTTCTTCAAGAGGTATCTTTTGTATTAATCCCTCTAATTCATTCCAAATATTTTCTTTTGCGCTTACCTCCAAACCTACTTGAGGAACATAGAAACTTATAACATTGATAATCTTAGTATCAATAATAATCTTTAAAGCTATAATTCTATCTCCACATAGACCCTTTCCTTTAACAAATTTAGGTATGTTAAAGTAAGGACCAAATGACTTTATTTTGTTTGATTGTTTTGGAATCTCATTTACTTAGCAAATTTAGGTATGCTAAGCAAAGTGTTTGAAAATGATTGTTTCTTTTTTGTGAATTTTTTTTTATTTTGAAAAATTTGGACTTCTTACTTAGCAAATTTAGGTATGCTTAGTGAAGAATCCAAGTGTGTTTTGTTTAATTTTTGGAAATAGGATTCTTAGTAAATTTAGGTATGCTAAGAAAATCCTAAGTGTTTCATTTGTTCGAAATGTTTTGATTTTTGAAAAGGGGTAGGATCCTTAGCAAATTTGGTATGCTAAGGGAATCCAAAGTGTTTTCTTTTGTTTTTGAGGTGATTTGAAAGTGGAGATTCAACTTTAGCAAATTTGATATGCTAAAGATGAAGTCCCACTTGGTTTTATGAAAATGGAAACTTCACCTAGCAAATTTGAGTATGCTAAATGAAATTCCAAATGTTGTGTTTAAAATTTTGATTTCATTTTGATTTTGAAAATGGAAACTTATCCGTAGTAAATTTGGTATGCTAAGGGAAGGTGTTCCAAAAAGTGTTTGAAAATTTTGATTTTTTTGAATTTGGAGACTTCACTTAACAAATTTGGGTATGTTAAGGGAGGTTCCAAAAATGTGTTTTGAAAATTTTTAAATTTTGGATTTGGAAACTTTACTTAACAAATTTGGGTATGTTAAATGAAGTTCCAAATATTGTTTGAAAATTTTAAAATATGATTGTTGATTTTGATTTTGGATTTGGAAACTTCACTTAGAAAATTTGATTATGCTAAATGAAATTCCAAAATGTGTTTTGAAAATTTTTGAATTTTGGGATTTGGAGACTTCACTTAACAAATTTGGGTATGTTAAGTGAGGTTCCAAAGGTGTTTAGAAAATTTTGAAATATGATAGTTGATTTTGATTTTGGATTTGAAAACTTCACTTAGCAAATTTGATTATGCTAAATGAAGTTCCAAATGTATGTTTGAAATTTTTTTGAAATATGATTATTGAAGTTTTAATGTTTTGAAAAGAGGACTTTCATTCAACAAATTTAAGTATGTAGAATGGAGATCAATCTTATTTTTGAAATATAAAATTTTTGTGTGTGATTGTTACTTTTTGAAGGGAGGAATTCCAACTTAAAACATATGTGAGGTATGCTTAAGTGGGATTTCCTAAAAAGATATTTTATTTTTAGTTGGGAATGAAATCTTCATTTAATATATTTAAGTATATTAAATGAAGGTGTTTATGTGTTCTTTTTGAAAAGTTTAATTTTATTTACAGATGAACTTTCCATTCAATAAGTGTGAGTGTATTGAATAGAAAAATTCATGTGTGCATTTTGAAAACTTTATGATTATGATTGTGATTTTCGGAAAAGATGACTGTTCATTTTATTTTGAAAATAAAATCTTCATCAAAGTGAATTGAAAGAAGATGTTCATTTGTGCTTTTGGAAAATATTATTAATTTTATTTTTGAAAATCCCTACATGTAACAATTATGGGAATTGTTAAATGAAGGTGACAAAATTTGTGAAAAATATTTTATTAAGTGCATTTTTGAAAAATGTGCTTTTGAAAAGAAAAGTTCTTTATGGAAGATTTATTATTTTAGGATGATCCTTTCCTTATAAAAAAATAGATAAGGAGGAAGTCTTTAAGATGTTTTCTCTTTTTTATTTAGATTTTTTCATTTTAAACCCATTGGAGAACCCAATGGGGTTTTAAGACCAATGAGGAATGCGGTCCTAAAAACCTAAAGATGTTGGCTAACTCAACTCAAGAATGAAATGAACTAAGTGCCAATGGAAAGAAGGATAGTCTTGGATTCATACCAAAGTACAAACCCACTATCGATACTCAAAGACAATGATCATTTACTAAAGATGGAGAGAGGAACCATCCCTAGCAGAGTCAAAAGAAAAATCTATGGAGAAAAATTCCTATGAAGGAATGGGGAGTAGCCTTTCAAATCTGTTGGTGAGAAATGAAAGAGGATAAGACCCTTATAGAAATTCATCTTTTTAGGATGCCACACAAATCTTATACTTATTCAGGTGATCGAGTAAGTCATCAAGAAATAGTGTACTATCTCAAAAGATAGAAGTCACTACCCTTAAATGGACCTAATCACCTCAATAAGGACTCCTAAGGACAGTGGGTCTACGTATGTACTAGAGATTCTTCCCTTACTTATAAATGGAGTTTTTAAGCTAAGTTCCTTGAGGTAAATAGTAATTACATCCTAATGGACAGGATCCTTTAGGAAAACTCTCGATTAAGGTAAATGAACATTATCTTTAAAGATTTCAATAGGAAAGGACTATTAATTTATTGGTTTATGTTTGAAGATCAAATATGATTGATCAAAAGAGGAAGTTATTATCGAAGCTGAAATGGGAGATAAGTAGGAGATGCCCATGGTGCTAGGAAACCTAACGAGCACCTCAAACTATTCTATAATTGATCTTTACTTTTATAAAATTGATTTAGTTTATTAGAGTTACATTTTTATTAGAATTTAAGGACTTAAGATTTATTAACACAAGATTAAAAAAATTTCTAAGAGGTGAGGAATTATGCTGATGGCCCACAAAGGGGAGAAGCAATCTTAGAACCTAAATCTAGGGAGCTTCGATGAGGGCCGGAAGCACAACCTAAATCTAAAAAAAATGGGTAATTGGTTTGCCTCCGCAAGAGAGGACTAACCACGCATGACGCTTACTTACAACCACGGGTCAATTAACTCCTCTTATGATTTTAAATACATGTAGGCAAGTCTTTATGCTTATGCAAGATAGCTAGGCTGTTATTTATTAGAAGGAGACTAAGTCCTTAAACTCACTCCCTAAAGAGACTTGATCACGTAAAGGAACATGCTTCAAATAACCTAAATCTAATGCAATTTCAAATTTCTTTTATCTTCATTTTGGGCAATTATTTTGACTCAGGCTCATAGGATTCATATGACTAATGCATCAGAAAGAAGGTTATTGGCCAAAATCATTGAGAAGGTAAGAGGTGAGTTTCCACCATGACTCTCAAAGGTCAAGCCGAGTTTCTCTAGCAAAGGTGGAAGCCCTCCAATCATGAGTGAAATAAGATGCATTTGTTCATGATATTACAAAAGAAATGCTCATCCAGCTAAAGGGTTGCTAATTCTTTTATCTTGATTTTAAACCTAAGTTATGAGTTGTTTAATTTTTATTTGAGTTATTAAGTTGGGTAAAAGATTTATTTTTTTCCTAGAGATCCTAATCCACATCCCATACATAAAATAAGAAAGAAAATAGGAAAATCATGTCAGTTAATGCAAAAAGCTAAATAAATCATCAATCAATTTATAAAGCTAATTGAAAAAAAGATTAATAGGCCGTTGTGGTCAAGCACCACTGCACAAACCCAAAAATATCAAATGTAGGTAGCCGAGCTCTACTCTTATACAACCTAGATTACAAATGAATTAAATTACAATTAAGCAAAGAATTCATTATTATGTGGGTCTTCAAGCTTTATTCTTCTTTCTTCTTTTCTTCTTTCTTCTTCTTTTCTTCTTTCTTTTTTGGTTCCTTCTTTTGGATGGTTGGAAAGTGGATGCTCCAAGGCATCACATGGTGCATAAGATAGGATCTTATGACTAATGCTCATCTTAATCCCCATAACAATCATTCCAAATTCCTAATTGCTTACAAATTTACATGAAAAGGAAAAGTGGAAATCTAACTAACACATGAAAAATAAAGGTTAGCTAAAACACACCACAAAAATCCCAAGCATGTATATTGAACTTCTCACACATGGTATGGGTATATGCTTAGGGCAAAGCATTTATATTTTTATTTAGGATAACACCCCTTAAGCACAATCCCCTGCAGAAAAGAATAGTTAGACTAAGAACATTCTACCATTCATTCTATGAGCATACACTCTAACATCCAGTCTAAAACATATATCACAAAATAAAATAAACATCAAACCTTGCATAAACCTAACCAAAGGCTAGAAGTGGTGACTTAGACTATTGTGTGTGCTTTGAAGGCTTATGTGGTATGCTTAACTATGACTTTAGGTTTAAATTTTCAAAGTGTGAAGAACATGTTCAACTTAGAGGAGGGTTTCATTTAAGTTGTTTAGTTATTTTGGGTTTATTTTATTTCATGTTTTGATTTTTTTAAGTGGATCCTATAATTAATTACTAAGTTATGAAGAGATGAAAGAGAATAGAACTTCTCTTTCCTTCCCTAACCTAGGTAATTTATAGAGTAGATTCACATTTTAGTTTCATTTAGGTGAATGCTTTGATTAAATCTTTTAATTAATCCTAAGTTTAGACAAACTCTAAACAAACCTATTCAAAAATAAAGGCATTTTAAGATTAAATAAAATGAATCAAAATTCACATAACACACATACAATACTTCATTTATTTCCCAACATATATAACATGCACATGGATGGACCCTAAGCATATCTATACATGCAAATGAGAGTATTTAACACACTTTATGATGCATGCTAAGTAATCCATTTAAGAAAATTTAGAAGTTGAATATGCATGATTTTTCTTAAGTAGAAAGGGTTTTCCTTATCCAAATTTTCACATGAAAGTAAAAAAGGCATAAGTGAGTACAATTTAACTAAGGTGTATACAAGACCTACTTAGGGCTACTTAAAGCCTCACAATCTCGGGGTTGTCCAGACTAATATACCACTTTCCTAAAATACAAACATATGTATAAAAGAAATGAAATAGAAAAGAATAATGCAAAAGTTATTTAATGAATTCATTTTTTGTTTATGCAATTTATGTATGCAAGTATAGACAACCCTTCTAGGTGATAGCATAGGGATGAATAGGGTATGGAATTAAGTAAGTGTTGGGTTATTTTCAAATGAACCCTACATCTTGCTAACTCCTATTCAAAACTATACCAACATAAGAAAGAAAAGAAACCTTTGCTAAGCATACCTTTGTAATTTATCACATGCAAACTCATAATCAAGTAGCCTACTTTCAGATTTGGTATTTGATTTATGTGTTTTGAAAAATAATTTGGATTTAGTAGTGATAATATCCATTCATATTTCTACTTTAGACAACACATGCAAATTTGACATAAAGTAAACAATTTCATTTTAAAATTTGAATTTCAAAATTATGAATGCATGAAATCACAAGACATACAACTTAACATGTTGGGGAAAGGTCCAAAGTAATGAATGCATGTAAACAAACTCACTTCACTTAAATCCTAAAGACATTCTCATAATGTAAGAAAATTTAGAATAAATCAAAGTGAATTCAAAGTGATAAGCAAAATAAATTTTTGAATAAAACCTAAATTTAGAGAAAAGCATAATTCAAAACTCATCAAAATTAATTTTAAAATGTTCTAGGTTTAATTATCTATCCATAGAATTTTATTTCATATTTTTATAAAATTTATATACGGGGTTATGAATTTTAGAAGATCCTTAAGTGAATTAAGGATTAATTAAATCATTTTTGTTAATCACTAACTAATCCCTGGCTCACGGTGCGACGCATGGAAGCGGTGGTCAGTGCGCTTTACATGCATCACACCGTGAGGGGGCCACTTAAACATCACATCCCAAACATCGGTGGCGTGCACGCTCTTTAATCCTGTGTCGTCTGATCAAAGATTGGATGGCCAAGGATCTCCTCGCATTTTAAAATGAGTAATAGGAAATCTAAACGTGCTGAATTATCTCAGCCGTCAATCTAAAATGCACGGATGGATGGTTGAGATCATCCAAGTTCTTCCCCTTGATCAAAAGAGATAGTCCATGATCAAGGGGAAGATCCAAGCTAGATCTAGAATATATTCCAATCAAACTCAACCCACACCATCTAAAGATAGAGAGCGGCAAATCCAATGATCAAAAATCAATGGGGTGAAAATTTCCTTCACAAAGCTCCACACCACATTGAGTTTAATGGTCAGAAAATCCCATACCTCACCAGAGGTGATCAGCAGTGTTTGATTCCCTTAGAGAAGCTTCATCTGGTTGAGATGAAGCATTGCAAAGTTTTGAGCACTTGAGGTTGAGTGGATCCTTCTATGGGTCACCTCCTATGCTTGAGCTTCGGCTTTGATCCAATTTAATCCTCCCTTGCCTTTAGAACTTGGAAATCAACTTAGGTGAGCTCAACTTGGTCACCTAAGTGTGCTTACAAAAGGAATTGGAAGGAAATGAAGTGTGGAATAAGTTGGTAATTCAATTGGCTTCTCCTGTTTTCACTATTTGTAAACTAAGAAATAGAAGAATGGAATGAGCTCTAGGATGCTTGCTATCACTCTCTAATGGCTCCTAGGTCTCAATAGCACTCAATTGAATTAGGGAATTATGCATTTAAGTTTGTTTAGGGGGAGTATATCTCCCCCTTGAAGGATCGGCCGGCCGGCAATGGACATGTCATTTTGATCCAATTGATCATAGGCTGAGGGCTGTTTGATCAGTTAGGAGTGTGCACATGGTCGGTTTGAGCCAAGGAGTGGATTGCCAACCTCCCATGTGCATGAATTTGAGCTTGAGAGGGAGTTTGAAATTTCAATTTTTGACCATAAGGTCAGGTTTGGTCTAGGGACCAAATGGGTTGACCCAAATCTATTGGGTTGGGTGCATCACTCTCTCCTAGGTCCCCTTGAGCTTTTAGGAAAGCCTCAAGTGAATGTGAAGAGGGTATGACCAAATTACCCATGGGTTAAGCCAAAATTTGTTCTATGGCCTAGGGCTAGGATGCTCATTTTGCTATTTTTTTCACTTTGGATATGTTGGGTATGTGGCGAAACTAGCTTTGGCGAAGTTTCAAGAGATTTGGAATTCATTTGGTAGGGTTTGGCTCATGTTGACCCATTTAGGTCAAAATGGGTCAACTTGGGTCAAGTTGACCAATAGGTTAAATTGGGTCAAACCAAGGGTTGGGTCAAGTTTATATGACCATTTGAAATGTTTTGGTGTCTTTGCTTTAATTCAATTTGGTATATATTTGGTTTTGGCTCATATGACTTCATTTATTTCAAATGGGTTAAGTTGACCTATTTGACCCTTTTGACCTATTTGAAGTAGGTCAAGGGTTGGTTTAGGTTTGGTTAGTCATATAGAGTGGATTGATATCTTTATTTCCAATCAATTTGGGTTAAGTTCAATTTTGGCTCAACATGGACACTTTAGGTCATGTTGGGTCTAAGGTCAATTGGGCTAAGTTAGGTCTAGTTGGCCAATTGGGGCTTTGGTCAAGTTTTACAAGTGATTTGGAATCGACTTGACCCATTGGTTTCAATCAATTTGGCTTAGATCAAGTTTTGACACATTTTGACCCTTTAGGTCAAAATTGGTCAACTTGGGTCAAGTGGCCAATCAAGCTAGGTTTGGCTTAAATGTTGTCTTTGTCAAGTTCAAACATAAGTCATGAGTGAACTTAGATTAATGGTTTCAATCAATTTGGCCTATAGTGGAATTTGGCTATGTTAGGTTTCATTTTGGGCAAGTGTTGACTTGGTCAACCCTTAAGTTTGACTTGGTTTGACCTAATTTGATTGATTGATCACCCCATGGTGATTGTTGATCATGATGAGAGGGATATATGAGTTTGGTTCAATCCAATTTGGTTAGGATGAAAATTTGGCTCATAAATTTTTTGGTCACTTTGGGTCAAGTGAGCCTAAGTGGGTCAAAAAGCTTGATTTGAAGTTGGTTGATCTTGTATATGGACTTATGATTGAAATATAAATCTATTTACAAGTGGTTTGAAGTCAAATGGATTTTGATCCATTTGAAGATTTCATATTCAAAGGAAGGATATGAAAGGGTTTAGGGTTTGATTTTTGAACTAGGTTTTGATTGTTTGATTGAAGTTTGGATTTATATGAGCTCATGATGGTAGGATTTATTGAATCATGAATAGAAATCAATAGTTTTTCTTGATTTGAAATTGATTTGGCTAAGTTCAAGATTTTGACTTCAAAGGCTTAGATTAGATTTTGAATTGATTTGAGTTTGATTTTTGGAATAGGTTTTGATTATTTTAGGTTAAGTCCTTAAGGAAGGATTAAGGGATTAGAAAATTTTGATGGATTTTTATCATGGGTTTCAATCATAGATTTCAATCATGGATTTCAATCATGGAATATATATGAGTTTGGAGAAAATCAAATAGAATTGATTTGGAGTTTGGCTTGAAGGAAGGAAAGTGAGGAATGGTTTAAGCTAAGGGTAGGAAGTTTTCCTAACACCCCTAAGGCATGACCTATTCCTATGGCTAACTCTTCTAAGTCTTATAGGGCTAGGTTGAGTGTCCACCTAATCACTAGATGTGTCCTAAGACTAAGGAACTATTAAAGTATAAGAGAAGTCCTAAGCCTAAGATGGAGGGATTGAGAGCTTATACTAAAAATGAGGTCAACATGTACTTAGTCTCTTGAACACCTAAGCATCTACCCAAGATAGATTAGTTAAGTTCTAGAAAGTTTTAAAATTTTATGAGATTAATTAAGGGGGTAATTAGTGAATTAACCCTTAATTAAGGTTAGATTAAAGAAGAAAGGGGTTTAAGGAATATCTTATGGAAAGTATCATAAAATTATTCTGTAAACCTCATATTCACTTAATTAAAACTTAATTGACTCAATTAGAGGGTTAAACCACTAATTATACCCTTAATTAAGCTTAATTACATTAAGGGAGTGATTTAAGAATGAACTAGCAATTCATCTAATTAAACTACCAATAAATCCCAAGAAAATTAGGGGAGGCAGAGATCATCCCACTAATTATACATAAGAAGTTTGAGATTAATCAGTGGAGTAATTAGAGGATAATTAGTAAAATAATATTCCCAATAAAACCTAAATCTAGAGAAAAGAACTATTTAGAATTCATTGAAATCATTTTTAGAATATTCGATATTCAATTATCTATTTAATGCAATTTATTTCATATTTTTTTGATCTTTCTAGGCATAGATATGAATTTAAGAAGTTTTCATGATTAATTAGGTGATTTTTTAGCCTAATTAAATGTTTAATCCCGATGGCACCATGTGGACAACTAATGTGGCATGCGCTTTCCATGTGGCATGGCAGGATTCAATTTTAAAGTTGCCACATCATAGCACCATGTCAGTGCCGGCTCTACGCACTTTCTCCTCATCCGTTCGATCAAGGATAAGATGGATGAGGTTAAAGTCACAGTTCTAAAGAATGAAATGTGGGATCCTATGCATCTTAATCACGATCGTCCATCCAAAATGCACGGATGGATGGCCTATGATCCTTCCCTATATTTCCCTGTGGGAGAGGACATCCATCCATATTTTAGGGGATGATCCGAGTTCAATTGAGCTAGGATTGATCCCAAAACTTACCCACACCATCTAAGCATAAAGGCAAACACATCAAATGGCTAGAATTTCATGGGATGAAAATCCACTTCACAAAGCTCCAAATAATATTGAAATTATGTTCGGTTTAATGACAAACCTCACCAGGGCTCGAATCCCTTGAAGAAGCTTCATCTAGTGGAGACAAAGCTTTGTTGAGAGTTTGAGGTCTTGAGATTGGGTAGATTCTTCTAGAGGCCAACTCCACCTTGACTTGAGCTCAATTTTGATCAAGGTAGCACCTCCCTTGCCTTTGGAGCTTGGGTTAAGGGTTGGGCAAGTTTGATTGGCCATAATGAAGCTTGTAAGGGAAATTGGGTTGATTTGAAGTGTGTAGTAAGTCTGATTTTGATTGGAGCTCCCTTATTTTCAATCTATGAAAATTGAAAAAAAATGGAAATTGGGAATTGCTTGAGAGAGCTTGGGGAGGTTGAGAAATGACTTCTCTGGCTTCCTCTTGCTCAATGGAATTAGGGACTCATGGAATGAATTCAAATTAGGGGAAGTATATCTCCCCCTTGAGCAATCGGATGGCCGAGCTTCTCCCTTCTATTTTGATCCAATTAACCACCTTGAGTGGGTTTGTTAGTCCATTTAGGGTGTCCTTCCTTCAGTTTGGCGGAGGGAGTAGTAGCTTGCATGTGCTTAAATCAAGTGGAGGAGGGATTCCATGTGCTTAATTTCATGCAAGTGGTCATTTTAGCTATAGGCTAGGTTGGGTTGACCCAAACCCATTGGGTGGGTGCACCACACTCCCTAGTGTTCATTTGATCCAATAAGAGGGTGCCAAGTGATTATGGAGAGGATTTGATCAAATTCCAAGCGAATTTGGCCAAAATTTACCCTTTAACCTAGGGGAAAAAAAGGTCATTTGACATTGATTTCAATTTGAATATGTTTAGTATGTTTGAAAAATGGGTTAGGTCAAGTTTCTATGAATTCAAGTTGGTTTGATGTGATTTGGCTCATGCTGACCCATTTAGGTCAAAATAGGTCAACTTGGGTCAAGTTGACTAATTGGTCAAATTAGGTCAAACTAAGGGTTGGGTCAAGCTTATATGACCATTTGAAATATATTGGTGGCATTGGTTTGATTCAATTTGGTTTTGGTTTGAATTTGGTTCAATTTAGTTCATTTAGGTTAAAAGGGTCAAGTTGACCAATTTGACCCATTTGACTTATTTGGGCTAGATCATGGGTTGGTTCATGTTTCATTGGTCATATGAAATGGATTGATATCTTTGTTTCTAATCAATTTGGTTTATATTTGAGTTTGGCCCAATTTGACCTTTTAGGTCAAGTTGGGTTCATGGTCAATTGGGCTAGGTTAGGTCTAGTTGGCCAATTAAGGAATTTGGTCAAGTTCAACAAGTGATTTGGAATGAACTTGACCCATTGGTTTCAATCAATTTGGCTTATATCAAGTTTTGACATATTTTGACTTTTTAGGTCAAGTTGGGTCAACTTGGGTCAAGTGGCCAATTGGGCTTGCTTAGGCTCAAATGTTGATTTGGTCAAGTTCAAACATTGATCATGAATGAGTTTTGATCAATGGTTTCAATCAATTTGGCCTATAGTAGATTTTGGCTATGTTGGTTTCATTTTGGCTACGTGTTGAGTTGGTCAACCCTTAAGTTTGACTTAGTTTGACCCAATTTGAGTGATAGATTATCTCATGATGATTGTTGATCATGATTAGAGGCTTAGATGGCTTAGTTCAATCCAATTTGGTTAGGATTAGAATTTGGCTCATAAGGGGTAATTTAGGTCACTTTGGGTCAAGTGAGCCTAAGTGGGTCAAATGACTTGGTCAAAGCTTGATTTGAGTTTGATTGAACTCACATATGGACATATGATTGAAATATAAATCCATTTGTAAGGGATTTGAAGTTAAATGGGTATTGATTCATTTGATAATTTCAAGTTCAAAGGGTGAACTTGAGTTTGATTTGGGTTTGATTTTTCAATTGAGTTTTGGTTAAGTGATTGAAGTTTGTATTTATATTTGGAATCATGATTGAAGGATTGATTGAATCATTAAAAAAAATCAAGAGTTTGGCTTGATTTGAAATTGATTTGGCTAAGTTCAATAGTTTGACTTGAAAGGTTTAGGTTGAATTTTGATTGAATTTGAGTTTGATTTTTGGAGTTATTTTGGTTCTTTGAATTTATATTTCATTTATATATGTGAATATAAATGAGAATATAAATGGGTTATGAGAAAATTTTATGAATTTGAAGTGATTTGAACTAGATTTGGGCTAAGTCCTTAAGAGGGAATCAAAGGGACTTGGGAAAGATTTTTAGAATTTGGATTTGATTTTGGAATTTAGTTTGATTGATTTGAATTTACATTTAATTTTTATATGTGAATGTAAATGAGAACATAAATGGGTTGTGAGAAAATTTTATGAATTTGAATTGATTTGGATTTGATTTGGGCTAAGTCCTTAAAAGAGAATCAAAGGACATAGGAAGTATTTTTAGAATTTCAATCATGGGCTTCAATCATTTGGAATTGTTCATGGATTTCAATCATTTGGAATTGATTTTAGTTTGGACGAAATCAATCAAGTTGGAATTGATTTAGGATTGGAGAAAAAAAATTAAGCGGGAATTGATTTGAGTTTGACTTGAAGAAAGGAAGTGAGGAATGTGGTTCAAGCTATAGGGTAGCCAAATTTTCCTAACACCCCTAAGGCATGACCTATTCCTATGGCTAACTCTTCTAAGTCTCTAGGGCTAGGTTGAGTATCCACCTAATCACTATATGTGTCTTAAGACTAAGGAACTCATAAAGTCTAAGAGAAGTCCTATGTCTAAGACGGAGGGTTTGAGCGCTCATTCTAAAAATGAGGTCAACAAAGGGGTGTGTGATTGACAAGGAACACCACATGTATTGGTGTTGACCAAAATGATAAACAACATCGAACGATCTCAAGCACTAACAAAGCCTATCTACTCCTAACCAAAGGTGTAGAAAGAATCTAGAGCTTAGTGCAATGTGACTCTACTCATGTCAAAGACATAAGAGAGAAAGCAGGAATCCACTAGGGATTGAGTATGTGAACCTTCCACTAGGGAAGCAGGTTCAAGTCATCCACAAGGGGATGAGAGATTTGATTTGATTTGAGTCTCATTGGGGAGGAAAATTTGATTTGTTTAATTAATTTCTGCTGAGGAAGACGGTTGAATTTATTTCAATTTGTTGTTTGTTTAATTGTGTTTGTTTTGACTCCACCAGGGATGGAAACGTGAACTCTCCACTGGGGAGGCAAGTTCAAGTCATCCACAAGGGAGGAAAGGTTGTGAAATTCACTAAGGGATTATAATTCTGAGTCCACTAGGGAACTAGAAAGATTTGCATCACACTGAGGAGGAGAAAAATATTTGATTTGGATTGATTGATTATTTTTTTTATTTGTTTCATTTGATTTTTAGATTTTGGATTTTGAGATGGACCCTATTGGTTTGCAATGGATCGCTCTGAGTGGGAGCCAAGGTGGCTTAATGCTAACTCAGATTTACCAATCCAAAGGGGTAGTCTACTAAACATATAGTAGGACTAGCCAACCAAAGGGATGCCTTTCGATATGCAACAATTGTATTAGGAAGAAATCATAGTAGACTTACATCCTCCAAAGTAGGGACCAGTTGCTGGGATAATCTATTGGCAAGGCAACAGATCAAACATAACTTAGGGCTGACTATTGAGTTAATGCCATTGGGGGACTTAGATTTACTTAAAGATAGTCAAGATTAATTTCATTTTTTTTATTCTGATGGGTCCCATCAGTTTATGATGGTTTACACTGAGTAGGGGCCATGGAGGTCTAGGCCTAACTCAGATTTATCAATCCAAAGGGAGTAGTCTACCAACCATAAGGTAGGACTATCCAACCAAGGGTGCCTTTGTGCAATGGTAGAAGAAAGTGGGGACTCACATCTTCAAAAATAGGGAACCATTGGGGTGATCATTTTCCTTGGGCAACAAATCGAACCTGACCTAGGGCTGATTATTGAGTGAATGCCACTGCTGACTTAGATCATCTCAAAGATAGTCAAGATTAATTTTATTTTTTAGATTTGTTTTGATGGATTCCATTGGTTTGTGATGGATCACATTGAGAAGGAGCTTATATCAGCCTAGGCCTATCTCAGACATACTGAACCAAAGGGAATAGCTTTTCGGCCAATGGGAGAGCTATCAGACCAAAGGAGTGCCTTTCGGTTTGCAATGATTAATTCAAGGGAAGAAATCTTAGGGACTCAGATCTTCCACTACAAAAGACCACTAGGGTGATTGGTTGCTTTGGGCAACAAATCAAACCCGACCTAGGGCAACCCATCGATTTGTGATAATCATGCTAGGAAGAATGCATCATAGTCTTACATCTTCCAAACTTGAAAGACTACCGAGGTAACCTGCTTGGGGAAAAATATATTGAACCTGACCTAAGGGTGACTACAGAGTGAGTGCCAACCTGGGGACTCATCTCAAGTAGTAGTCGCAATTCTATAGGGAGTTCTCACCGCCCTAATGATAGGATGCTTAGAAAAGGGGGAATTCTAATCCACAAGAAAATTAAATTTGTTTGTTTTTTTAGTTTATTTTAACGTGGACCTTGTTGGTTTGCGAGGGATCAAACTAAGAAGCAGCTTATATCAACCTAGACCTAACTCATATTTATTAAACAAATTCTCCAACCACAAGGGTGGCTAACAGGAAAGGAGGACTGTCCAATCCAAGGGTAACCCAGGTAGTGTCTAAATAGTATGGCAAAGGATGTGATCCAAATAAAGTGCCCACAAGGAGAGGGGCTGCTAAGGGCTTAATCCAAAACCCTAGAGAAGATGACATGGCTAGTCATATATCAAATAAGTATTGTGTAACTCAAGGAGCTCAAGTACTCACAAAGAGTGGTGTACTCATCGGTGAGTCATTGTCGGATAGAACATCAACAAACATAAGGTTCACCGGTTTGCAATCAACTAGAAGAAAGCTTGGGACTCACATCTCTTATAGTGGAACATTGATTGTTGGGATCATTTGTCTTGACGGTGCCATCCGACCTAGGGCGACTACTAAGCGAATGCCATTAGAGGACTTATATCAACTCAAACATAGACAAGAGGAAAGGAGCCTCTTGGGGGACTTACCCTAAACCTCAAATATACTTGTCCTAGTTAGTGTATGATGGCTAGTTCAAGAAGAAAGCACGGGGACTCATATCTTCTTAAATAAAGCCAGCATGAGGTAGCTTATTGATTGGGCAATGAAGCCTACCATACTATCAAGGTGCTCGTTGGTTTGCAATGGTCAAGTTAGGAAGAAAGTGCGGGGACTCACATCCTCCAAAAAAGTGGCCACTAGGGTGACATACTAGCGAGGTAGCATGTAGACCCGACCTAGAGCAGCTAATGAGTGAGTGCCACGGGGGCTTGCTCCCACATCAAAATAGCCAGATACAAAGATATGTGTTTATTTTTGTGCTTGTGTTAAAAGGAATGATGCCTGGGGTTCTCTCACCTAAACACATTGAGAATTTTGATGAAATGGTGCCACAGATGGCAACCGGGAATTCCACTAAGAAAGGATGCCGCTTGGGTTATCTTACACCTAACTTAGTTATGCTTATCGAAATAGGATGTCTCTTGGGTTCTCTCACACCTATTCTAATAGCATCAAGAAATGTGTTTGATTGTGTTTGTGTTGTGTTTGTGTTGTGAAAGAGGGATAGGATGCTGCTGGGGGACTCTTACACCTACCCTAAACACATTATGGTGGATTAGTAAGACAAGTAAACAATGCTTCTAAAGAAGAGAAGATTTTGATGAAATGGAATTAGATTATGGGTGATTGATAGAATTATTTTCAGAACATGATTTTTATGAGTAATATTTCTTCAAATAGAGCCCATTAATTGGAAGCATCAGGTGTTCCCATTTACAATCAATAAGCTAATAAGATCCTCCTTGGTAGGCCTTCTTTATGACATAGGGGCCTCCCTAAGTGGGTTCAAACTTACCTCTCATCTTTTGACGGGCAATAATTGGTCTTCTTAGGACTAACACAAGTTCTCCTACTCAGAAAAACCAAGGGTGGACCAACTTGTTGTGATCTTGAATTATTTTGGCCTAGTAAAACTCGAGGATCTCGCATGCTGATAGGCGACACTCCTGCAAACCTTCGAGCTCTTAACAGAAACTTTGCATTCTGCTCTATAGTGATCTTGTTACCCAATGCTATCCTTAGTGATGGGAGTTGAACCTCTAAAGGTAAAATAACTTTAGACCCATACACTAAGAAAAATGAGGAAGATTGAGTTAGAGTCCGGTATGTGGTGCGGTAGGCCCACAAGGCTTCAACCAATTGCTCATTCCACTACCGCTTGTTGTCATCAAAAGTCTTCTTTAGTATTTGGATGAGAGTTTTGTTGAATGCTTCTACTAAACCATTTGCTCTAGGGTAGTAGATGGTAGAGTATCTCCAATCTATACCATGTCTTCTAGAAAAGCTATTGATCTTGGTGCTTTTGAATGCAGTACCATTATTTGATATAATTCATCGAGGCACCCCAAACCTATATACAATATGGTTCCTGAAAAATTGAAGCACATGCTGAGCTGTGACCTCTGAGTGGGATTCCCTCCACTTAGAAAAGTAGTCGTGGCTAAGATGAACTGATGCCCCTAGGAATAAGGAGGATCGATAGGACCTACAATGTCGGCACCCCAACACTCAAATGGCCATGAAGCAAAGGTAAGGTGTAGAATGTTGGGTGGTTGGTGAAGGACCATACCGTGTACCTAACACTGATGTCATCTCCTAGCTACATCCATGCAGTCTATAATCATCAAAGGCTAGTAGTATCCTAGCCTCTTGATCTTCATCTTCATCTTCAGACCAGATTGATGTGCTCTGCATGGACCTAAATGTACCTTGGTCATAATGCTACAGGTATCTTGTTTGTCTAAATAACATAACCACATTTGGTCAAAGGACCATTACATTGCCATCAAGAGCATATAGGAGAGCTCTTTGTTTCACCTGATGGGCTTATGACTTCTCTTGAGGTAGTTTTCCAGTGTTCAAATAGTCTATGAACGGTTGCCTCTAATCCATCTCCTCATCATTTTTTGCAACGGCAACCTCACCTTCAAGAGAAAGTCTCTTGATGAGTTCAGCATCAATAAGGGATATTACTTATCTATTTTATACCCTTATTGGAATGGACTCATCTTCCAGACATTTTAATTCTTTGGAAAGTTTGGCCAAAGCATCTACAATTGCATTCTCTACTCGAGGAACCTTGTAGATGGTGACTTCGAGGATTTGGGCCAACAACTTCATGGTATACTTATGATAATGATGAAGCTTGGGTTTGCGAACCTTGTAGGACCCAACAATTTGATAATTGAGAATCCCAAAGATGTTGATGCTCTTGACAGTGATGGCTAACTCAAATGGCTCAAAGCCTCCTACTCAGCTTCATTGTTGGTGCAGGGATTGGAAAGATAGTATGAGAATCTCATCACATCATGGTCTGGAGTTAGGAGGACTATCCTTACCCTTGCTTTTCCTAGAAGAGTAGATTATGGTGCTTCCCATTTATGAAAAGAAGCTACACCATCAAAATACATCTCCCATCGATGGTTGCCAACCTTCCCTAAGTTCATGATTTGTTCATTAAGGAGATCGTCACTAAGCGGAGAATCAACAGGAAGTGGGTCTGCTGCTAAGAAATTTGCTAATGCTTGTCCTTTTATCATACAGAGGGGTACGAATGTGATATCAAACTACGAGAGGATCATGGACCATCGTGCCAAATATTTGGATAGCATTGGCTGTGTCATGAGATGCTACAGTGGATTGGTTTTGAAAATCAAGTTCACCTTTTAAGAAAGCATATAGTGCCGTAACTTTTGGGAAGCAAAGATCAAAGCTAGGCAATGTTTCTTAATATGTGGGTAGTTTGCTTCAGTAGGAATCAGATGACGGCTGAGGTAGTAGAGAGCACTCTCCTTTCCTTCATCGTTGGCTTGGGCTAACAAAGTGCCAAGAGAGTCATCCAATGTAGCAGTATAGAGGATGAGTGGCCTGCCCGGAATAGGGGCTGCTAGAACTTACGGCTTCACCAAATACTGCATGATATCTTCAAAGACATGCTGGTACATATCATCCCATTTGAACTTGTTATCCTTTTTGACAAGTGCTGAAAATGGCTTGCATCTCCCCGATAGGTCGGAGATAAAGCATCTCAGATATGCCAACCATCCTTGGAATGATCTGAGTTGAGTTAAACTCTTATGAGGTAGCATTTCTAAGATAGCTTTGATCTTTTCAGAATCTATCTCTATTCCACAGTGTCATACAACAAACCCAAAGAATTTCTCTGAAGCTTCTCTGAATGCAAAATTCAAGGGATACATCTTGAGGTTATATTATCTTAATCATTCAAAAACTACTCTTAAGTCAAAGAGATCATCTTTCTTTTCTCTTCTGTTGACTACTAGATCATCAACATAGCACTCAACCTGATGATGGATGAGTTCATTGAAGATCTGAGTCATGGCTCGTTGGTATGTAGCACCAGCATTTTTAAGGCCAAAAGCCACTACCTTATAATAAAAGATTCCGATCGGGGTTTAGAAAGTGGTGTTTCTTTCATCTTCAAGAGACATCTTGATTTGGTTGTAGCTAGATGACCCATCCATGAAAGAGAACACTACATGAGATGAGGCAATGTCCACCATTAATTCTAGTGTAGGAAGAGAGAACTCATCCTTAGGACATGCCTTATTTGAATCCCTGAAATCGATGCATATGAGAATTTGGTCATTCTTCTTCTTAAGTGGTATGACACTGGCTAACTAGGCAGTATATTTTTCTTTCCTGATGAAACCAACATCGATCAATTTCTTGATTTCAAAAATGACCTGTTGTTCGATTTCTAATCGCATGCATCTAGGAGCTTGCTTGATAGGGTTAGCGCTAGGATCTATTGCTAGTTTGTGGACTGCTATGTTAGGAGATAATCCGCATTTCTTCATAACTCTATGCAAAGTAGTCCTTAAACTCAGTCAATAGCCTAACTAAGTCATTGGTTTCTTCTTCATTCAACAACAAACTGATGTACGCCGGGTGTGGATTTCTTCTATCTTGAGGTTGATTTTTTTTAAGCTTGTCTATTATTGAATAGATTTCTTCTTCAAATTCTAGAGGTGCATCCTTGATTTAAAGATCATCTGGATCATCAAGATTTCTAATCACACATCCTCATAAGAGTTGGTGTTGTGTGAAAAGAACCTATTAGACTCCAAATGATTGGTAACAACTAGCTAATCATCATCATTTGGACCCTCTTCTCTTGATTGTGCTTCACTATTATTCCACAGCTTCTCAAAATACTCTAACCTGTGCCTGGATCACATATGAGGAACCAAACCTTTCTGTATAAGATTATGAACACAAGGCGAGTAAAAGTAAAATAGTAATTCCATTAATTCTTTAAATAAATCCTCCTCAAGTTCTACATCAAATTCAGGAGTTGAGGCTGATGATCCCAAAAAGAATCTCTTTGGCTTCGCATCCATGGAAGACTTAGGGGCTTCTTTAACTCCTAAACCTTCAACTTTTTGAGATGAAAGTGAGGTTAGAGCTAAGGTTCCCAACTGCTACCTAATAGTCTCACATAAGCTTGATTCAAATACTTTGCTTTGTCTAGAGGCTTGGTCTTCATCATTGTCTAGATCGAAAGTCACCTGCAATAGAACCAGAGGGGTTGGCTAGTATGCTATTCACATTATACTCATTTTTTGAGCTGGATTCCAAGTCTATGTGAATAATAGGTACTCCTATGTGGCTGAAACATAACTGTTGGGTTGATGGCCAACAAGGGGTCTTCCACCTATGCCTTTATTTCTACCTCTACCTCTGGTGAGGTTGAGTCATCTACCCACATGTCCATATGATGGAATGGGTAGTGGGTGGAATGTGATATCGACTTTATTTCTTCTTCAATTTCCCTTCTTGTTCACTTGGATTTTCAATTTTCTTTTCTTTTCTTTTCTCTTTATTTTTCTTTATTTTCTTTTCTTTTGAATTTGAATTTTGTCCAAGTTCACAAGAAAGGGTGTTTTGAAGAAGATAGTAGGTCGCATCCTTATAAATCTCAATCTCTTTAACTGAAAATGGCTTTTCAGCACCTTTGACATAGTATTCAATCACATCCTTTCTGAATTTGATGCACTCATGGAGGGAGGATGGAATCATCTTGTTCTGATGTATCCAAGGCCTACCGAGCAAACTAGTGAATGAAGTATTTGAATCAATTATATAAAACTTGGCTTTAGCCTTTCAGTCACCTATCTCCAATGGTAACACTATGGAACTAAAGCCACTCAGTTCATTGAATCCTCTCAACATCCCATCTCCTCAGTTTGGAGATGTCAATCCTCAAATAGGCAAGGGTCTTTAGACTCATAATGTTTATCGATGCACTTGGATTGATGAAAACTCTATCAATTCTGAATCAACCCATGTCGACTGTGATGTAGAGGAGACGGTTGTGCTCCATATCTCCTAGAAGAAGGTCTTCATTTGTGAAAGTGATCCCCTAGGCTTCTTTTGTGTAATGTGTCTCCTCACCAATAATGGTCAGCTGAGCTAAGTATATCTTAGGATTAAGGAGAGCCTTGATTAATGATTCCCTCATCTCTTTAGATAAGACAAGGGCATCGTATATGCTTAGCTTAGATGACAACTTTCTTATATGAGAGAGGAATTTGTAGTCCACCTCAGGCTGATCCTCCACAAGCATACCCAAGGGTTGAACATCTTGTGGAGGGGCTTCTCAATCTTCTGAACCAATGACTTGTTTCCCTCTATCTTGAGGTGCTGCCTTAGGAGGTAGAACCTTGCCACTACGGAGGTTGACTTTGGTGATCCCTTATGGCAGGGTAATGGAAGGTTCTACCTGCACAGCTCACCTACAACTTCTCCTATGAGACCCTCAGAATCGGATGATTCCAAGTCTATCTCAAGAGGTGAACCCATAGTATTCAGAGTAGAAAAATTTGACTCTAAATCAAAAAAAGGAAGATCAAAATTATTATATTTATTTTGACTTGAAGAGTTATCATTAGGAATAGAAGCAGACAACCCATTAGAAGTGACATAGATGTAATTCAAGCTAGTTTTATTTTGCAATTTCTTAGATTTGATAGGAGGTATAAAGTAGAAATCAAGTAAAGTAAGTGGGGTAAGGGATTTGATGCCCTTATCCACTGATACAAGAGTTTTAATAGAAGGAGAAGAAGAAGAGCTAGGTAAAGTAGAGGAAGTCACTGATGTGGTAGTAACGGTAGACTGGAGATTGGACTCGGTGGGTTGCACTCTGGGTATCCAGTGGCACATCTTTGCTTTCTATTGCTCTTGAGCTCTACCATCCTTGAGTTGGCAACTTGCAAACCTTCCTTGATGTTGGAGGTTTTAGCTGACTCAGGCACCTACAAGAAAAGTTTCTTGATTTTTTGAATAATCTTTTTAGAGGTTTTGGATAAGGAGATATCCCAACCTTCTTTAGTTTTGGAAGGATTGCAAGTACCTAATGGAACTGGATGGTTGTTCCGTAAGGTATTCTTTCGGGATAATTATAGCACTGGTCTTGAAGCTATGTTCAAGCCAGTCCTTGAATGTGAAGCAATCTTCCAAAACATGACCTAGCATATGGTGGTAGGGACAAAAGTTAGGATCATGGATTTTGCCCACTTCCTTCATTCTTCTAGGTTCAGGTAGCTGAAAATCAAGATTTTTTAAGAAATTCTTAAAGATCTTACTGATTTCCTCCCTCTTAAATGAATAAGGCTTATTAAGTTTATCCAAAAGAGTAGGTGGACTATAGTTACCTGACATTAGGTATGTGTACCATTGCTACTGATCATGTGGCTGAGGAGTAGCTGGTGTAGGCCATGGAGGCTATTGTGGCTGCTGGTAAGGCTGCCTTAGTGGCGGTAGAGGAGGTGAAAGTGAAGGCTGCTGAAGTCATGGTCTCTCGGACTGATCTCTACCTAGTTGCTTCTCTTTGTCTACCATTGTCACTATTCTAGGCTTCTTCTCATATATTTTTTTATGGCTCTTGGGCAAGGTCTTGAAAAGGCAACTATTTAGCCTCTCCTTGTATACTAGCCACCTTATTGATTGACTTCTCAAAAGTTTTGATGATGAAGCTCTTAAGCATGAAGGCGACCTAGCCACGGATATTCTTTAGAAGAATCCCAATGGCATGCTATTATAGTCTCACATTTCATACTCAGGTTATGCCATCTGAGAATGTAGTCAACAAGGGACTCACTTGGGTGTTATTGTGCTACAACAAGATTGCCAACAGTGACCCTTTGCTAAGCTCTAGCAAACCTCTTGATAAAGAGTTGCTCCAACTCTGTAAATATCTTCACTGAACTATTGGGAAGTTCAGCATACCAGTCAAATGCTATACCCACTAAGCTACAGAGAAAGAGACAGAATAGTAAAGCGTCACTGCCAGCAATGTTGCAACAACTAGCTCTAAAATGTATGCCTCGGGTTTCCACTGCCATCAAAACTCTTGAAGAAAGGTGGTACAAAACCCTTAGGATATTGAATTACATCAAATTCCTCCAGGTAGGGTCTACCAATTGGAATTGATGATCCTCCTCGGGCTTGAGCCAATGCTTCCTTCAGCTGCTGCTCAACCATGGACTTGATATCTTTTTCTTGTATGGAGGTACTATCCACTACTTTCTTATACATGCTGGTGCTACCTTGCTTTACTGGAAGTAAAGTCCTGACTGGGTCCAAGACATGAACCAACTCTAGCTGACTAGTATCAGCTATGGTAGGATGAACGGTGACTTGATTATGCTAAGATAGCTATAGATCTTTAGCTTATTTTCCATCCTATCTATCTTTTCATCTACTTTATTTGTGCTAGGAGGTGTTGGGTCGAGTGGGTTGTGTCTTCCCATCAGTACCTTCCATAGCTCTGCTCTCTGAGGAGGGATCCCCTAGTATCTACCATGCAAACCCTGAGTCTCCCAACAAATCATCTTCATTGGGATCTGATCTTCTAATCATCATATCTTAATATTTCTTTCTTTTTCATGAGTTAATGTGCTACTATGTCTTCTAGAGAATGATCAATCTTTACAGGTACAAATGACTTTGGCTGACCGTGTAATCACTATCATGTACTGAGAGGCACCAGACCTCCCCTATTGCTAGAGAATCAACCCTGTGAGGACTATACTCACTAGAAGAAATGCACTCCTAACTATGAAGAACTTTGTACATGGTGACACTTCTAGGAGGCTCTACCATCATGGGTGCAATTGGGCTGTCATCTTCTCCCTCTGCAACTACTACAACCATTTCAATGTCCTGCTATACTGGTGGTGTTGGTGAAGGGATGACCAATATGCTTCGGGTGCCATGCCTTTCGCACCACAACTAGGGCAGAAGGTCAAGCTCGGCCTCGCCACAGTAGGCGATGTAGATGGAATGAGATCCTTTGGCCACAGCCAGATCACCAATGGGGTCCTCTTCTCCCTAGATGTGGCTTTCATGGCCTTTAGCAAAATTGGAGATGCTGAAACATGACCAGGTGATGGTGGACGGGGGGGGGAGCTGTGTGGTGGAGACAACACTAACTCTCTCAGAACAGGGGCCTTCCTCCTGTGATGGGTAGTCCCCATAAGCAGAATACTATACTATCTATATGATCGATGTGGGTAGCACACCAATCAAAAAAATCAATGAGTGCAGTGGCCACTGACTGCTGACTAAACCTCGCCTCTCCCGACTAGTGATCTAAACTGAAGTGCAGGCCTCCCTAGCCCTTTCTTGCTGAAGATGCTTCCCCACACTGTGGGGAATAACAGATCTCAAGTTAAATTAAGCCCTGGACACAATTCATCCGTAGGCTTTGCCAACCTGGCATAGAACTGAATGGAGGCCAACATATGACCTCTTACCTTAACTGACTGGGGGATGAAATCAAACCGCTGGTGGAGGTGAAGCAAGGATCCTCCTGGCCACTTTGTTCATCCCAGAGAGAGGATGGAATGGGTTCATTGTAGCCAGTGGGGAAATCAAAGTGGGCAACTCCTCAACAATTGATCATGTAGCTGCCTCCATCTCCTTGGCAATGGGTATGGCTTTATCATGTAGTTTTTGTTCCTCCTCTGAGTCTTGGTAGGGTGAGTGGAGTAAGAGCTAGACCCAACCTTAAAAGCTGGGGAGATAATCCCTGGGATCAGGGGGGCCTTACCCTTTGAGGGTGCTAATGATTGGGTGCTCACTAGGCAAAGACGAGAAACCACTGGTGCACCGCACTATCACATACATGCACCGATGTCGGCACTATAGGAACCACCACCGCCTTCCTCTTAGTGAATAATCGAGTCAGGCCATATCAATCTAAATGATGATTCTACCCACCACCGTGTTTACTAATAGGGTGAGGGGAGCCCTCAGTGTAATCCTCTCAAAACCTCATCCAAAATGAATGAGGTGGGCGTAATCAGAATGGGGAAGGTCTGATGGCCAAGTCCATCCCATGGGGAAAGGTAAACACATACTTGGTGTCGCCATTTCACAACTAAAAAATTGAAACTGCACTTAAACTAAAACTATCGCTAAATGAGAGTCTGAAATATTGAAAATAAACTTAAATCAGATTTCTATTGAATTTAAATTCAAATTTTAGAAATTGAACCCACACTCAACATCTTGAAAGTGTTAAGTCGGCTCAAATGGATTTAAAATAGATATTGAAGTTTGATTGGAAAGAGGAATTTAAGATGTAGAATCCATTTTCAACAAATTTGGGTATATTGAGCATGGCTTCAAATATATTTGAAGAGATGCTTCCATAGGTTCATATTTGAATTTTGATTTTTTTTATTTTGTGACCCTTCATTTAACAAATTTGAGTATGTTAAAGTAAAGGGTCAATTTACTTTTGTTTTGGATTTGTGATTTTGAATTTGTTCACTTAGCAAATTTGAATAAGCTAAGAGGTGTTTGAAAATAATTTTTCTTTTTTTTCTTTTTTATTTTGTGAATCTTTTGATTTGAAAATGGAATCCTTATTTAGAAATTTGGGTATGCTAAAAACAAAAGGATTCAGGTGTATTTTATTTTGAAATTTTTTTTGAAAATAAGATCCTTAGCAAATTTGAATATGCTAAGAAAATCCTAATTTGTTTCTTTTGATTTTGATTTGATTTTTGAAAATTGGATTCTTAACAAATTTGAGTATGCTAAGGGAATCCTAATGTGTCTCTTTTTATTTTGATTTGATTTAAAAAAATGGATCTTCAACAAATTTATATATGCTAAGGAAAGTCCTAATGTGTTTCTTTTGATTTTAATTTGAAAGGTAGGTTCCTTAGCAAACTTGGGTATGCTAAGGAAAACATAAAGTGTTTATTTTGATTTTTGATTTGAAAAATAGGATTCTTAGCAAATTTAGGTATGCTAAGAAAATCCTAATGTGTTTCTTTTTGAAGATTTTGATTTTTAAAAAAGGAGACTTCACTTTTGTAAATATGGTATACCAAAATGAAGTTCCGAATGTGTTTTGAAAATTTTTGTGAAATGGAGATTTCAGTTAGCAAATTTGAGTATGCTAAATGAAATTCCAAAGGCGTGTTTCAAATTTTGTTTTGAAAAAGGGAGACTTCACTTTAGCAAATATGGTATGCTAGAATGAAGTTCCAAATGTGTTTTGCAAAATTTTGTTTTATTGATTTTGAAAAGAGAGATTTCCATTTAACAAATTTGGGTATGTGAGATGGAAATCAATTTTGAAAGATGAAACCTCAACTTAATCATATGGAATATGTTAAGTGATTTCAAAATAATGTCATTTCATTTAGAAATGAAATCTTCATTCAATAAATTTGGGTATATTGAATGGAGATGTTCATATGTGCTTTTGGAAAATTTATTTTTGATTTTGTTTGAAAGTGAAACATCCATTCAATAAAAGTGAGTATATTGAATGGAGAGGTTCATATGTGCTTTTGGAAAATTTATTTTGATTTTGTTTGAAAATGAAACATCCAATTCAATAAATGTGGGTATATTGAATGGAGAGGTTTCATATGTGCTTTTGAAAAATTTATTTTTGATTTTTTTAGAAAGGTGAAAGTTCCAACTTATCACATGTGGAATGTGTTGAATGGCATTTCAAAGTTGTAATTTTTTTGTTTGAAGATATAACATCCATTCAACACATTTTAATGTATTGAATGGATAAACCCATCTTCAAATTTTGTACTTTTGAAAACATGATTGTTGAAATTTTATTTTTGAAAATGAGGTCTTTACCAAAATGAATTGAGTGAAGAAGCTCATTTCTACTTTTATAAATGTGATAGTTGGAATCTTATTTTTGTAATGATGATCCTACATATAACAATCATGAAGATTGTTAAATGAAGGTGATTTGGGAAAGTTTTTGTGCAAAACATTTTATTATGTGCATTTTTGAAAGAGTGCTATTTGAAAAGCAAGATTTTTATGAAGGATTTATTATGTCTTTATTATTTTAGAATGAACCTTTCCTTACCATAAAAATGGTAAGGAGGAAGTCTTTAAATATTTTCTTTTTATTAGAATTTTATTTTCACCCATTGGAGAACCCAACGGGGGTTTTAAGACCAACATGGGGTGAGGTCCTAAAACCTAAAGATGATGGATAGCTTAAGGATGAAATAAGCTAAGTGCCAATAGAAAGAAAGATAGTCTTGGATTCATACAAAAGTACAAACCCACTATCAATACTTGGAGACAATGATCATTTACCAAAGATGAAGAGACGAACCATCTCTAGTGGAGTCACCAAAAAAATTCATGGTGAAATATTTTCATATCTAAGAGGTATACTTCCATCTTCAATCTATGTGGATATAATAAAAATATAAATATACTTCTTTTTGCATTTGAACACTATGTAGATCTGCAGATGTTCTTACTATGGTGATGAAGTATGACATTGAGGAGAGGTGTACTATCTCAAAAGATAGAAGTCACCACCCTACAATGGACCTAATCACCTGAATAAGGACTCTTAAGAACAATGGGTCCATATATGAGATTCTTCCCTACTTTACATGGAAAAGAAAAAGTAGGGTTTATTTTAAACTGGGTTTGTTAAGTTCCTGTGGGAAAGCCCTATAGTTAATTACATCCTAAGGAAGGGATTTCTTAGAATACTGACAAGGTAAATGATCATTATCCCCAAAGATTTCAATAGGTAGGACTATCAATCGATTAGTTTATTTTAGAAGATCAAAAGAGATTGATCAAAGAGAAATAGTTATTATCGAAGTCAAAGAAAGATAAGTAGGAGATGATCATGATGCTAGGAAACCTAGAGATCATCTCAAACTATCCTATTGTTGGGCTTTATATTTTAGAAATTGAATTAATTTGTTTGAGTTGATATTTTATTAGAATTCTAGGGCTTATAATTCCACAATACAATGTTATGAAAATACCTAAGAGGTGAGGATTTATCCTTGGGGCCCACAAAGGGAAGTAATAACCACTGAACCTAAATCTAGAGAGCTTTGTCGAGGGCCAAAAGCATGACCTAAATCTAAAAAATGGGTATTTGGTTTACCTCCATAAGAGAGGGCAAACCACTTGACTGCTTGGACTTACAACCACCTAGGGGTGGCCACCAACTAACTCCTACAATTTTAAATTCATGTAGGCAAGTCATATGCTTTATGTAAGATAGCTAGGCTGTTATTTATTTAGAAAGAGACTAAGTCCTTAAACTCATTCCCTAAGAGACTAGATCATGTAAGGGCATGAAAAATGACTTAGATCTAATGCAAATCATATTATATTATATTTTTATTTTTGTACAATCATTTGACTCAGGCTTATAGGATTCATATGCCTAATGCATGAGAAGTGAGATTATGGGCCAAAATTAGTGAGAAGGGGGAGGTGTGTTTCCACCATGGCTCCCACAGGTCAAGCTAAGTTCTCTAGCAAAGGTGGAAGCCCTCCAATCAAGAGTGAAATAATATGCTTTTATGCATGATGTTATAAAAAAATACTCATCCATTTAAGGGGTTGCTAATTCTTTTATCTTGATTTTTAACTTAGGCTTTAGGTGAGATTATGAGTTGTTTATTTTAAACTTTGAGTTATTTAATTTGGTAGAAGATTTATTTTTCCCTAAGACCCTAATTGTCATCTATGCCATACATCAAGTAAGGAAGAAACTTGGAAAATATGCCATCTTAATGCACAAGCTAAACAAAACATAAAATAATTTATAAAGTTAACACAAAAGAATAAAAGGCCATTTGTGGTCGGGCACCACTGCACAAACCCAAAAATAACAAATTGGTTTGTTGAGCTTTACCCTTATACAACCTAGATTATAAATGAATTAATTTACAATAAAGTAAGGAATTCATGTTATGGGGGTCTTCATTCTTCATTTCTTGTTTCTTCTTTCTTCTTTCTTCTTTTGGGTCCATCTTTCTTCTTTCTTCTTCGGTTCCTTTCTTTGGATGGTTGGAATGTGGATGTTCCAAAGGCTTCACATGGTACATAAGATGAGATCTTATGACTAATGCTCATCCTAATCCCCCATAACAATCATTCCAAAATCTTAATTGCAAAAAATTACATGAAATGGAAAGGTAAATCTAACTAACACTTGTAAAATAGAGATTAGCTAAATAAACCATACAAATCCCAAGCATGTATATTGGAGTTAGCACCCCACACTTGAATAATCAAGCCCACCTAGCCTACTAGATTATGCTTAGGGGTATAAACACCTGCACAATAAAAGAAGTTATATTTTTGTTACAATGCCCCTTAAGCACAATCCCCTGCAGAAAATAATGATTAGACTAAATCATCCTACCAATTATTCTATGCACATTCACCCTAACATCCAGACTAAAACAAAATATCACAAAATAAAAGCAAAAATCAAACCATGCACCACTCTAACCTAAATCTAGAAGTGGTGACTTAGTCTAATGTGTGTGCTTTAGAAGGTTTGTGTGGTATGTTTAGCTATGGCTTTAAGGTTTGGATTTTTTAAGTGTGAATATGTTCAACTTAGATGGGTGGTTACATTTAAGTGTTTAGTTGATTTGGATTGATTTTTATTTGATGATTTTTGTTTGGTTTATATGAACCTACTTAATTACTAAAGGTTGTAAAGAAAGAGAAAAGAGAAGAGAACGTCTCTTTCCTTCCCTACCCTAAGTAACTTCTAAAGTAGATTCATGTTTTATTTTATTTAGTGAATGTTTTATTATGTTTTTAATTAATCCTAAGTTTAGATCAACTCTAAACAAACCTATTCAAAAGGAAATGCATTTTAAGATTAAGTAAAGTGAATTAATATCACAAAACACACATTACTTCATTTCTTTCCCAACATGTATAACATGCATATGAATGAATCCTAAGCATATCTATACATAAAAATAAAAATGTTTAGCACAATTTATGATGAATGCTAAGTGAGTTACTTAAGAAAATTTGAATGCTTTATGAAGCATGATTTTTATTAAGTAGAAAAGAGGTTTTCCTATCCATTTTTCACATGTACACATGTATGTATGAAAGGCATAAGTGAGTACAATGCCATTATTAACACCAAGGGTGTAAGGTACAAGACCTACTTAGGGCTACTTAAAGCCTTACAACCTCGGGGTTGTCCAGACTAATATACCACTTTTCTTAAATACAAGCATATATGCAAAAGAAATGAGTGGAAAAGAAAGATGCAAAAGTTTGTATTTGCTTGTTTGATTTGTTTATGCAATTTATATGTGTAAGTATGGATGTCCTTCTTTAAGTAATAGCATAAGAATGAATGGGAATGGAGTTATTCAAGTGTTATGTTCTTTTCAATTGACCTATACACTTTGCCAAATCCTATTTAAAACTATGCTAAAGAAAAGTGAAGGAAAAGTACACTATGCACATCTTCATATTTATATCTACATGCAACTTATAAATAATTATAAGGAGCACACTTTCAATTTTGGATGTTTGAATTATAGATTTTAAAAATAGTTTTGGATTTAGTAGTGATAATACCCATTCATATTTTTACTTTAGCCAAAACATGCAAGTTGACATAAAGAAAACACCTCATTTTTAATTTAATTTTTGAAAAACATGAATGCATGAAATTCATATGCCATACAAATTTAGCATGTTAGGAAAGAACTAAAGTGATGAAAGCATGTAAATACATTCACCCTAATTAATTCCTAAAGACAATCTTATGATATAAGAAAGTTTAAAGCAAATCAAGTTATTTTTAAAGAAGGTTTGATTTTGTTTTGAGTTTGATTTAATTTGATCAATGTTAGGTGAGTTTGTTGCTTTTAACTCATTTCCACATATGTTTGTTGATTTAGTTTGTTCTTAGGATTATTAGATGATTTTTTATATGTTGCTTAGGTTAACGTATGAATTAAGTGTGTTAATTATCTCTTACCTATCAACCTTAGCATACTTAATCAAATAATTATGAGCCAATGACATAACATAAAACCACATAAGGAATTTAAATCAGCAATGCACAAGGAAAGAAAGGTACCTAATGCAATTGTCTCTTGATTAATGATTAATTAAACTAAGGGGTTTAATTTAAGTACTTCCATAACCCCTCTCACACATGTGAGTGGGATTTTGATTTCCTTAATGTACTTAGGCTCTTGAACACCAAAGCATCCACCCAAGATAGATTAGTTAAGTTCTAGAAAGTTTTAAAATTTTATGAGATTAATTAAGGGGGTAATTAGTGAATTAACCCTTAATTAAGGTTTCATTAAGGAAGAATGGGGTTTAAGGAACATCTTAAGGAAAGTATCCCAAAATTATTCTCTAAATCTCATATTCACTTAATAAAAGCTTAATTGACTCAATCAGAGGGTTAGACCACTAATTATACCCTTAATTAAGCTTAATTACATCAAGAGAGTGATTAAGGAATGAACTAGCAATTCCTTTAATTAAACCACCAATAAATCCCAAGAAAATTAGGGGAGGCAGAGGTCATCACACTAATTATGCACAAGAAGTTTGAGATTAATCAATGGAGTAATTAGAGGGTAATTAGCAAAATAACATTTCTAATAAAACCCAAATCTAGAGAAAAGTAATGTTCAAAATCCATTGAAATCATTTTTAGAATATTCTATATTCAATTATCTATCCAATGTAATTTATTTCATATTTGTTTTTTTTTCTAGGCTTATATATGAATTTAGGAAGTTTCCATGATTAATTTGGTGATTTAATAGCCTAATTAAATGTTTAATCCCATCGACACCATGTGGACCACTGTCGAGGCATGCACTTTCCATGTGGCATGGAAAGATTCAATATTAAAGTTATCACATCGTAGTGCCATGTCACGGTGGCTATACTTTCTCCTCACCCTTCTGATCAAGGATCGGATGGCTGAGGTTAAAGCCATGGTTCTAATGGATGAAACATGGGATCCTATGTGTCTTAATCACGGCCATCCATCCAAAATGGGTGGATGGATGGCCTATGATCCTTCCCTATATTTTCCTATGGGAGAGGACATCCGTCCATATTCTAGGGGGTGATCCAAGCTCGATTGAGCTTGGATTGATCCCAAAACTTACCCACACCATATAAGCATAAAGGCAAACACATCCAATGGCTAGAATTTCATGGGATGAAATTCCACTTCATAAAGCTCCAAATAATATTGAAATTGTGCCTGGTTTAATGGCTAACCTCACTGGAGGTGATCACCAGTGCTCGATTCCCTTAGAGAAGCTTTGTGTAGTGGAGATGAAGCTTTGTTGAGAGTTTAAGGTCTTGTGATTGGGTAGATCCTTCTAAGGCAACTACACCTTGACTTGAGCTCAGTCTTGATCAAGGTAGCACCTCCCTTGCCTTTGGAGCTTGGATTATGGCTTGAGCAAGTTCGATTAGGGTCCCCGATGAAGCTTGTAAAAGGAATTGGGTTGATTTGAAGTGTGGAGTAAGTTTGATTTTCAGTGGAGCTCCCCTATTTTTAATCTATGAAAACGAGAAAATGAAAAATGGGAATTGCTTGAGAGAGCTTGGAAAGGCTGGGAAATGACTTCTCTGGCTTTCTCTTGCTCAATCGAATTAGGGACTCATGGAATGAATTGAAATTAGGAAAAGTATACCTCCTTGAGCAATCAAATGACCATGCTTCTCCTTTTCATTTTGATCCAATTGACCACCTTGAGTGGGTTTGTTAGGCCATTTAGGGTGTCCTTACAATCAGTTTTGCCAGAGGAGTGGAGTAGTAGAGCTTCCATGTGCTTAAATCAAGTGGAGGAGGGATTCCATGTGCTTAATTTCATGCAAGTGGTCAGTTTTATCCTTAGGCTAGGTTGGGCTAAACCAAACCCATTGGGTTGGGTGCACCACACTCACTAATGTTCACTTGATCCATTAAGAGGGTGCCAAGTGGTTATGGAGAGGATTTGACCATATTCCAAGTGGATTTGGCCAAAATTTACCCTTTGACCTAGGAGTAAAAAGGTCAATTGACCTTTATTTCAATTTGAATATGTTTGGTATATTTGAAAAATGGGTTAGGCTAAGTTTCATTGAATTTGGAGTTGGTTTGATGTGATTTGGCTTATGTTGACC
The DNA here is from genome assembly GCA_021442155.1 of Cymbidium sinense. NCBI lineage: Eukaryota > Viridiplantae > Streptophyta > Magnoliopsida > Asparagales > Orchidaceae > Cymbidium > Cymbidium sinense. Next base: position 16,080,013 of record CM038214.1, read on the forward strand.
CATTTAGGTCAAATTGGGTCAACTTGGGTCAAGTTGACCAATTGGTTAAATTGGGTCAAACCAAGGGTTGGGTCAAGTTTATATGACCATTTGAAATGTTTTGGTGGCTTTGTTTTGATTTAATTTGGTTTAGGTTTGGTTCAATTTAGTTCATTTAGGTTAAATGGGTCAAGTTGACCAATTTGACCCATTTGACTTATTTGGGCTAGATCATGGGTTGGTTCATGTTTCATTGGTCATATGAAATGGATTGGTATCATTATTTCCTATCAATTTGGTTTATATTTGAGTTTGGCCCAATTTGACCTTTTAGGTCAAGTTGGGTTCATGGTCAATTGGGCTTGGTTAGGTCTAGTTAGCCAATTGAGGCTTTGGTCAAGTTCAACAAGTGATTTGGAATGAACTTGACCCATTGGTTTCAATCAATTTGGCTTAGATCATGTTTTGACACATTTTGACTTTTTAGGTCAAGTTGGGTCAACTTGGGTCAAGTGGCCAATTGGGCTAGGTTAGGCTCAAATGTTGACTTGGTCAAGTTCAAACATTGATCATGAATGAGTTTTGATGAATGGTTTCAATCAATTTGGCCTATAGTAGATTTTTGGCTATGTTGAGTTTCATTTTGGCTAAGTGTTGACTTGGTCAACCCTAGGTTTGACTTGGTTTGACCCAATTTGAGTGATTGATCATCTCATGATGATTGTTGATCATTATGAGAGGCTTAGATGGGCTTAGTTCAGTCCAATTTGGTTACGATTATAATTAGGTACTTTAGATCACTTTGGGTCAAGTGAGCCGAAGTGGGTCAAATGGCTTGGTCAAATCTTGATTTGAGCTTGATTGAACTAACATATGGACTTATGATTGAAATATAGTTCCATTTGCAAGAGATTTGAAGTCAAATGGGTTTTGATTCATTTGACAATTTCAAGTTCAAAGGGTGAACATGAGTTTGATTTTAGTTTGATTTTTGAATTTAGTTTTGGTTAAGTGATTGAAGTTTGTATTTATATTTGGATTCATAATTGAAGGATTGATTGAATCATGAAGAAAAATTAAGAGTTTGGCTTGATTTGAAATTGATTTGGCTAAGTTCAAAAGTTTGACTTGAAAGGCTTATGTTGAATTTTGATTGAATTTGAGTTTGATTTTTGGAGGTGGTTTTGGTTGTTTGAATTTATATTTCATTTATATATGTGAATATAAATGATAATATAAATGGATTATGAGAAAATTTCATGAATTTGAAGTGATTTGAACTTGATTTGGGCTAAGTCCTTAAGAGGGAATCAGAGGGACTTGGGAAAGATTTTTAGAATTTGGATTTGATTTTGGAATTTAGTTTGATTTATTTGAATTTATATTTGTTTTATATATGTGAATATAAATGAGAATATAATTGGGTTATGAGAAAATTTCATGAATTTGAAGTGTTTTGGATTTGATTTGGCCTAGGTCCTTAAGAGGGAATCAAAGGACTTAGGAAATATTTATAGAATTTCAATCATGGGCTTCAATCATTTGGAGTTGATCATGGATTTCAATCATTTGGAATTGATTTTAGTTTGGAGGAAATCAATCAAGTAGGAATTGATTTAGGTATGGAGAAAATCAATTAAGCAGGAATTGATTTGAGTTTGACTTGAAGGAAGGAAGTGAGGAATGTGGTTCAAGCTATAGGGTAACCAAATTTTCATACACCCCTAAGGCATGACCTATTCTTATGGCTAACTCTTCTAAGTCTCTAGGGCTAGGTTGATTGTCCACCTAATCACTAGATGTGTTTTAAGACTAAGGAACTCCTAAAGTCTAAGAGAAGTTCTATGTTTAAGATGAAGGGGTTGAGAGCTCATTCTAAAAATGAGGTGAGTAGTGTGTCACCCCAATGGTCTTTCTACTTTGGAGGATGTAAGTCTGCTATGCTTTCCTTTCTTACTTGGCCACTACACACTGACAAGCACCTTGTTAGTTTGGTAGGCCTTAATGCATGGTCGGTAAGCTACTTCATGTTGGCTTTGTTTAAGAGGATGTGAGTCTGCTTCACTTTCTTCTTGTATTAGCCTTTATGCACTGACTGGGTCAAGTATATTTGAAGTTTAGGATAAGTCCCCTAGTGGCTCCTTCCTCCCTCGCTTCAAGTGGGTCCGTCCTTCCTCTACTACAGTAGTCACTCTAGGTCAGATAGCATCTATTTCTCCAATGATAGACTATCCTGATAATTAGTTCCACTTTGAAAGTTGTAAGCTTACATGCTTTCCTTCCAGATTGATAATTGCACACCGACGGGCACCTTAGGTTGGTCCATTCTTACTATACTAATGGATACGCCACTCATGCTGACGGATACACCGTAGGTTGGTTGGTTCTCACACCTTAGGATACACCACTCATGGTAGATGTAAGTCTACTATGCTTTCTCCTTGAGTTGGCCACCATACATATAGGCTTTCTTTTCTAGGATATAGGATAATGCCCCTAACAACACCTCCCCTGTGGGCACTATATTTGGATCACATCCTTTGTGACCCCATTTAGACACTACATAGGTTACTATTGGATTGGACAGTTTCCCTTTCTAGCACCCACAGTTGGAGAATCTATCCCATGGATGTGCAGATTCTCCCTTGGTCCAGTAAATCTGAGATAGGTCAAGGACTGCATAGCCCATTCTCAGTGTGGTCCCTCTCACACTAATAGGTTCCATGTGAACATATAAATAAAATATATAATCACTTGTGGATTATGAGGACACCCATAGAGGTATGTTTTCCTAAGCAAGCATCCTATCTTTAGGGCAGTGTCAGCAAAACTCCCTATTGGAATCACCTAACTACTTTCGAGTTGATATAAGTCCATAGTGGCATTCAATCACTAGTCACCCTTAAGTCAGGTTCGATTTGCTGTGCTACCAATAGGTCACCCCAGCACTTGTTCCCTACTTTAAAAGATGTAAGTATGCTACGTCTTCCTACCCTACGCTTGCAACCCCTTAGGTTAACTAGCTTTATTAGTAGTCTATCGATTTGTAAATTTTAGATAGGATAAGTTCGATATAGCCCCTTCTCAGTGGGTCCATCACACACCGACATGGTCCATAAATTAAATCTATTAACTTTGACCGAGCTCACATCCCAGTAGATATGCCCTTAATTTGAAATCAAACTAAGCCAAATAAACCAAATCAAATCACATGAAATTAAGTTAAAAATAATCCTGACTACTTTTGAGTTGACATAAGTCCCCAACAGCATTCACTTAGTAGTTTTCCTAGGTCAGTTTGATTTATTGTGAATCCAACAACTCACCCCAACCATTGTTCCTCACTTTTAAAGATGTAAGTCTGCTATACCTTCTTCCTAGCATAGCCATTGCACACTGAAAGGCAACCCCTTAGGTTGGCTAGCTCTACCCCACAGCCGGTAGACTATCCCTTTGGATTTGTAAACCTGAGTTAAGTCAAGGTTGATATAGCCCTTTCTCAGTGGGTCCATTGCACACCAATAAGGTCCTTACATTAACTCAAATTAAATTAAACCCAATCTAATTTTCCCCAGTGGAGTTAAATCACACCCTTCTCCCTAGAGATGCCCCAAATCATATATAAACAAGTCAAACAAATAAATCAAATTCAAAACCAACTGCCCCAATGGAGCAAAATTAAACCAACTCCCCTAGTAGAGTCTAAATCAAATAAATCCAACCAAACTCTTATTCCAAAAGAATACATCCCCAAATAAATCTATGAAATCAAACTCAAATGCCAATCCCCAGTGGATAGCCCGAACCTTCTTACGTAGTGGAAGGTTCAAATACCCGATCCCCAGTAAACTCGAGCCCATATCTCTCATAAATATGCCTCCACATCAATTAAAATAAATCAAATTTATGTCAATTTGATCTTAATCCTTGGTGGATTATAGATTATTATCTCTAGTGGATCTTCTTTCCACAAATCATATATTCAAATTAAATTCAAACCTTATCCCTAGTAGATTTTCTTCTTCTATCCCCTCGACATAGACCCCTCTAATGTCATGTCCAATGCATGGGTGATCCCCTAGGAGATCTCCCTCCATGTCCTTGACATTGAATTCTCATCAAATCTTATTTCTTCTCTTATGCACACCTTTAATATTTCAACCAAAAGCCTAACTATGTATTCATTCAAATTACATCATCTTAACATTGTAATCAATATTTTATGATATGTGATGGTGCAAGCTCAAACTAACTTTACAATATCATGCTAAACATATTATAGTGTGAATTAACACACTATATTATATTATAATATGTGATGTTCTATTATAATTTTCTATAATATAATATATTGTCTAACATTACACCTCATTAGAATCACTTAAAAGGAACAAATAACAAAATTTTCTCAAAATATGAATAATGTTCATTTTGGATGTAAAATTATTATTATTCTATTAGAAATCATACAAAATAGCATAATTTTGGTGTTTCTTCTTAGTGTGTGTGCAATGAATTTGGCCATATTCTTCCATCTCAACCTTCAAATTAATATTTTTGTTAGTTTTGACCCAATGTATTATACCAAAGGTAAAACATACTAAAATGTACAATAACATTTAGTAACACACCACCACATTCATATATATATGAAGTTATATTGCTATGTACATTATATTTTAATATGCTATTATATAATATATTATCTTACATTACACCTTAAAATGAATCATTTTAAGCAAAAAATTTATAAAATTTGGTTGAAAAATGAACATTTATTTTGGATGCAAAATTCCATTATTTTAATTAAATGACACACCATAGCACACCCCTAATGATGTTCCCTAAAGCTTACCTTAAATTTAGCCAAATCCCATCATCTCAGCATATAAATCAGTATTTTTATGAATTATACCAGTATAAACTCTACTACATCATTCTATAACAAACTAAAACCTGCTATAATGCATGATAGTATACTATAATACATAATAGTGTGCTATAATGCATGATGCTACACTATGTTATGGCATCCTATATTATAATACACTATAACATATTATATTGTATTATATTGCATATCACATTGCAAGGAATTGCTTAAGGTAAAAAATCATAAAATTAGTCTAAATAATAAAAAACTATATATTTTATTCGTATCACTTACATATTTTAAATTTAAATAATATATATTGATGCCATGCTCTACCTATTATGAATTTGGCTAAATTCCACCATTTTAAAGTCTAAATTAACATTTTTATAAATAATGCTAGTGTAGGCTTGACTGCATGATTGCAAAACACAAAAATAATTTAAAATACACAGAATAATATATTATGATATATGATGCTATACTATGCTACAACATATAATATTTATTTTGAACATAAATTCTTACTTTTTAGATTACAAGTGGAGTAGCACACCTTTGGTGCTACGACCTAATTCCACTTCAAATTTAGCAAATTTCATCATCGATTTATTAAATCAATATTTTTATAATTTATATTAATATAGACTATAAGGCACAATACCATAATAGACCAAAATATTTCAAAACATCTTATAACAATCAAAAGCACATCACTACATGCTCAAATATATGATGCTACATTATGCTATAATAAATGGTAATATAACTTAATTTAGGGATAAGGTTTAGGGTATTCAAATTCTAATAGTCAAGGGAAAGTCTCTTGAAGACATTTTCTTTAGCTACCATAACTATATTAGGATTAGGTCATTCTTTAGATCTACTCCTAATGACATCTTTATTCAAGGTTTAGGGTTTAGGGATAGTTTAGGGTTTAGGGTTTAGGGCTTAGGGTTTAAGATTTAGGGTTTAGGGTTTAGGATTTAGGGTTATAGGTTTTAGGGTTTAGGGTTTATGGTTTTAGGGTTTAGGGTTTAGGGTTTAGGGTTTTAGGGTTTAGTTTTATGGTTTAGGGTTTAGGGTTTAGGGATAAGAGTTTACGGTCTAGGGTTTATGGTTTAGTGTTTAGGGTTTATGATTTTTAGGATTTTAGGTTTAGGGTTTAGGGTTTACGTTTTAGGTTTAGGGTTTAAGTTTTAGTTTAGGATTTAGGTTTAGGGTTTATGGTTTTTTTTAATGGAGAAAAAATTCAGATTCAACATTTCTTCTTTTTGATTTCATCAACCAAGTAGCACCTCAAGTTTTCTAAGACACAAGGGATGAGAAAGATAAAAAATGGGCACCCATAGAGCAAATCAAAAACCCTAGATAAGTAGAACCATCTCTATTGTAAAGACACAATTCCATAAGCAGCAGATTGGATCAGCCATTCTTCAATCTCACTAGTTCCCATTAGAACCATTCCCGCCTCTCGAGTAGCGAGATACACCATCATATCCCCAATCTCTCTCTCCACCACCACAACATCTATAACCTTCATTGCTCCTCCCACCTCCATAACCACCACTGCTCTAACCACCACCTCCATAACCACTAGCACCTCCAGATCACCCACCACCACTACGATAATCGCCGCCTCTGCCTGCCTCCACTACTAGATCTAGACTGAGCCTAGTTGACGCTGATGTTCCTACCATCAAGGTTCTGCACATTCAATTTGGGTTAGTTTAGGGTTTAGGGTTTAGGGTTAGTTTAGGATTTAAGGTTAGTTTAGGGTTTAGGGTTTAGGGTTAGTTTAATGTTTAATGTTTGGGGTTTAGGGTTTAGGGTTGTAGTTTTTAACATTTAAGGTTTAGGGCATAAGATTTTAGGGTTTAGGGTTTAGGGTTTATGGTTTATGATTTAGGGTTTAGGGTTTAGGGTTCAAGGTTTTAGGATTTGGGGTTGTAGGTTTAGGGTTAGTTTTAGGGTTTAGGGTTTAGGGTTTAGGAGTTAAGGTTTAAGTTTTTTTAAAAAAAATTAAGCAAAATGGTAGGTTCTAGTTTATTTAGTTTATTTTTTATTTATTTGAGTTTATTTAAATTTTAATTTTTATTTAGGTTTATTTTTTATTTTTATTTTGTTTAGTTTATTTATTTTTTTTTTAGGTTTAGGGTTATTTTTAGTTGAGTTTTATTTTTATTTTTTAGGTTTAGGTTTTATTTTTTATTTTTAGGTTTAGGTTTAGGTTCTTATTTTATTTTTTTAGGTTTAAGTTTTAGGTTTTTAGTTTAAGTTAATTTTTAGGTTTTATTTTTTAGTTAAGTTTTAGGTTTAGGTTTAGTTTTTTTTATTTAATTTAGTTTTGGTTTAGGTTTAGTTTATTTTAGGTTTATGTTTAGGCTTTATTTATTTTAGTTTAGGTTAAGGTTTATTTTATTTTTATTTTAGGTTTAGGTTTTTATTTTAGTTTAGAGTTTAGATTTTATTTATTATTTATTTTAGGTTTATTTTCTAGGTTTAGGTTTTTATTTAGTTTTTATTTTATTTTATTTTAGGTTTATTTTATTTTTATTTTAGGTTTCATTTTTATTTTATTTAGGTTTATTATTTTTTAGTATAGTTTAGGTTTTTATTTATTTTATTTTAGTTTAGTTTTTATTTTTTATTTTATTTTATTTTTAGTTGAGGCTTAAGTTTAGGTTTAGGTTTTAGTTTATGTTTTTATTTTATTATTTTATTTTGGTTTAGGTTTTTTTATTTATTTTATTTTTAGGTTTTATTTAGTTTAGGTTTAGGCTTTTAGCTTTTTAGGGTTTAGGGTTTAGGGTTTATGGTTTAAAGCTAGTTTAGGGTTTAGGGTTTAGGATTTTAGGTTTAGGGTTTAGGGTTTAGGTTTAGGATTTAGGTTTTAGGTTTAGGGTTTAAGTTTTATTTTAGGGTTTAGGGTTTTAGATTTTTTTTAAGAGAGAAAAAATTTAAATTCAACATTTATTCTATTCGATTTCATCAACCAAGTAGCACCCCAAGTTTTCTATGACACAAGAGACGACATAGATCAATAATGAGCACCCATAGAGCAAATCAAAAACCCTAGATAAGTTGAACTGTCTCTACTATAAAGACATAGTTCCATAAGTAGCAGATTAGATCAGCCATTCTTCAGTTTCTATAGTTCCCATCAGAACCACCCCAGCCTCTCGGGTAGTAGAATCTTTCATCATATCCGATCTCTCCGTCCTACCACGGTGTAACCTCTCGCTCATCCCGCATAACAACCACTTCTCGACCACCACCTCCATATCCACTAGCACCTCATCCCCACCACCACTGTTGCCACCTCGCCTTCCTCCTAGATCTAGGGAGCCTAGTTGATGGTGATGTTCCTGCCATCAAGGTTCTACACATTCTTAGGGTTTAGGGTTAGTTTAGGGTTTTTTTAGTGAAATAAGCAAAATTTTATTACCACAAAGAAAAGGTACAAATTCCATAGAGGGGACAAATCTCTAAGCTAATGCTCAAAGAGCTACAAAAGGTCCTAAAAAGATAAGCCCCCTAAATATTACAATAGTTAAGGAAAGCATGCAAAGGAAATCAAAAATAGTAATCAATAAATGAAAATCCATGTAAGCAGCAACAAACTCCATCTGATCCTTTTGAAACCAGCATGATCCACCATGAATAGTCTCCCAACCTATAAAAGATATCTACAAAATGCTTTTAAAAGGATGAGTACAATTAATCAAGTAATTAATCAAGCATAAAGAGTGAGAGCAGATAAAATGAATAAGATAAAGAAAAGGCTCAAGCTCAATTATAATCATTTCAAGGAGAAACACTATCTAAGCATCCAAACTTCAGGTGAAGGGTTACAATTACATATAGCATTACCAGCCAAAAGAAGAAAGAGTGGAAAACATCAAAGCCATCATTGCCAGCATACCTCTTGTAGCACTTTTTCCAAGGGCAATCATTATGCCAACTTATAAAATCCTCTAAAAAGCAAAAATAGCCTCCAAACACCCAACAATTAGAGATATCAAGCTGAATATGAAAGATACAAAGGTAATCCATCAGGATAGCAGCAAACCTAAAGGAGCACCACCAAAGCCACCACTAAGAATGGATAACAAAATCAATAGGAGCAAACCTCATAATATGAGAAAAAGCACTAAACAGAGACAATCCAAAGGAAAAAAGAAAACATGTAAGTGGTAAGATCCTCCATCAAAAGGACAGGCAAAGAGCCAATAACAATAAAACCCAGTCTAATAATAATTCTAATAGCAAGAGGAGTGGGCAACAAGGCTGCCAAGTAGGAAACCAGAAGAAGAGAGTCACAGAAAGATAAGCAACAGTTTCCCAGCACAGTCACCAAAGAAGAAAGAAAATTTTGCCAAAATAAACACTCCATCAACTAGCTCAGCTAGCTAGAACAGCCAATCCAAATAGCCAGCCAAGAAAGCCTTAGCAAACCACCTCAGTAGTAAAAGATCCAAATCATCAATCCTAGAACCATCAGTATAAAGTCCAACAATAGTCATCAAGCCAGAAACAATGAAGATACTTAGGGAGATAGAAACAGACAATAACCACTAATCCCAATCAAAGGAAAGGAAAATATAATCCATAAAGCTAGAGACAACAGCCAATGATAGAATAATAAGAAGCCCAGTACAAAAAACAAGCCAACTGAGAAAAATAGCAGTATAATAGTGACCCAACACAACCACCATCACCCAAGGACAAATAGTAGCCAACCAGGAGTCATTATCTAGCCACTTCAGAACAAAACCCACAACCAAAACCTCAATAATATAGGAGGAGGACCAACCCATAACTAGAGGATACAATAAACTAGAGACATCCATCCTCAAAACAAACCAAAGAAGAAACAAAGTAAGGGATAAGAGCTATAAAAAATAATTCTCCAAGCAACTGCAAAGCAGCAAATAGCTCACAAAGTCACCCAACCCATCATAATTGCAGAAGCAGTAGCCATAAAAACACTTCCACCAAAAACCACTATCTGATGAGCAATCCCCACCCAAGAATCCCACACCCCAAATAACAGAAGCAGGAGGGAAGGGATCAATTCTTGAGAAAAGGGGCAAGCAAAAGCACTTGGAAGAACGACCATAAATAGTAAGAAACAAGTAGGCGACGGGCCATCCAGCCACAAAGCTACCACCCTAGAAAAACATAATAAAATAACCACCAAAAAAGAGAACCAGAACCAAAGGTAGATAACAAATCTAGAAAGAACAACACAATCGAGGTAGGGATAATACCCACATCCAGATTTCACCAATAACCTGCCAACTCGCAAACCCAAACCAAATAAATTAGGCTATAGAAAAACCCAACATTAAATAACCAAAGCTAGAAAAAACCACACAAGAGAACAATAAAGCCAAGGATAAAACCCTGCCCATCACCAAAACAACATAATTCCACCATAACAAGGAGCAAACAGGAAGAGATAACCACAACAAGCAGAAGACAAGTAAACAACCTCCACCTATTGCAAACCTAACTTCCACCAGGAATGGAGAAAAAATAAACTAGAAACCAAAAACTATAGCAAAAAACCAAAGGAATGAAAAATAACCCTAAGCAATCCAAAAACTAGGAAGAATTCATACTAGAGAACAAAAGTAGGTTTTGGTGAAGAGAAAACTCAAATCCAAACCAACAAAGGAAATATCCAAAACAAAAAAAAACCATCCACATAGAGTAATCGAAAACCACAAAGAAGGAAGGAAGAGATGAAAGCTTCTAAGATAAGGCAACCCAGTTTTATCTAGATTAATAAGACCCCTTAATAAAAAAGGAAGATCTTCATTAGAAAACATTTGTAAATTAGAAGAATTGGCCCCTAAGTTGGAAAATTAGCACAAGAATTTCCTTCTCTATAGATACAAGAAATTTAAAAATTTATATTAGCAAGAAGACTCCTAGTATGATTAAGAAAATAAAATACTTCAGCATTGCCATGGAAGTTAGACTTAAGTAAATCTAAAAGAAGGAGGGCATCAACTTCAACCTAGAACTTAGGAAAACCTCTTTGTAAATAAATGTAAATGGCATGATGAATGCCTTTAAGTTCATCAAATAAAATAGAACAAGGATCTAAAGGGACAGCAAAAGCAGAAATTACCTTGCCACCATAATCTCTCAAAATCCCACCACAACCATAACAACCATTAGAGATCAAGCCATCAATGTTAACCTTGATGCAATTATGATTAGGTTTAATCCAATGGATAACTTTTTGGTTGGAAGAAACATTACAAGTATGATGGTTAATCCCAAATTTCAATGCCTCAGACTAGTATCCTTTAAAATTTGAGTAAGTAAGGATTGGCTTTAAAAAGAGACAAAATTTTATATTTGGATCTAGCAATGATACAATTATAATTCATAGGAGTATTACAGCTTTAAATCATTTTTATCCATCCAAATATACCAAAGAATAATAATAGCTAAGACAATTTTAACATGACCCTTAGAAGTATGAGAGAAAACTTGCTTCAAGAAGTTGCGTAATAGAAAATGAGCCATTAAAATGGAAGGCATTAAAAACATTATCATACCAGTTCCACAATCTAGCAGTAATAGGGCCATTCACAAAAACATGATCCACACTATCAATGTGATAACAACAATGACATTTAGAGGGGAGGTCGAATCTTTTTTTTAAAAGAGTAGCATCCATAGGGATATAATGCTTAAGAATGCATGAAGTTAAGACCAAAAATGAACTCGGGACACTATTATTCCAGATTTTGGTAAAAACCAAGGAATCTTAATATTTAAGTTTGATAAATTGCCAAACATCCTTAGAAATAAAATCTCCAAAAGAAGTGATTTTGAAAAGAATTTGGTCGGGTTCAATAGGCTGAGAGAAAATTTTGAGAAAATTTTCAATGATCACATTTGGGACAAGGTTATTCAATTGAGTCACATCCCAATTATTATTAATATGTAACTAATGAACCTTAAGCATCCTAATAGAATGAGTATTAAGAAGGGAATCAGTAGAGCCCTGACCAAGCCAACTACCTTGCCAAAAAAAGGAGAAACCATAATTGATACCCCAGGAAATTAAATTCTCAGCACTCCATTTGATGTTATAAATCTTTCTCCAGGCAAGAGAATCCCCAGATTTGAAAACACAAATAAGGGAGGTGTTTGCCCTAACAATATTTAGCATGCATAAACTTCGACTAATAGCTATCTTTATTTTTAAAGTTCCACCACATTTTATAAGAAAAATAATTAATAGAATCCTCTATGGTTTTGAAACCCAAAACACCTTCATTATTAGTACCACAATAGCTATGCCAGCTAGCCCAATGTAATCTTTGGGTAGATCTATTAGACCCCCAAAAAAATTTGTTAAAAAGTCTATTAATCTTTTAAATAATATAACGAGTATGTACAATAGTAGACAAGAGATACATAGGTAAAGAGCAAAGGGTACTTTTGATCAGGATAACTCTAACACCAAAAGAGAGTAAATGAAATTCCCAAGAAGAGATTTTCTTATTAATTTTTTGAATAACTTCATCAAATAAAAAAGATCTTTTCATGCCTCTATATAAGGGAGTCCCAGGTATTAGATAGGGAGATTTTGATGAGAGAAGCCCATAATATTCCTAATAACATTGATCTTAGATAAGGAGATAGAAGAGCTACTAATAAGACAACTTTTATCATGATTAATATTCAAGCCACTCTCCCTACCAAAGTGATTTAAGAGCTTACATAATTTTTTAATGTAATGAGTTGAGGCATTACAAAATAAAACAAAATCATTAGCAAATTAAGATGAGAAATGGAAAACCCATTAGTGGTTCTATAGAACATGTGAGGAATTCTACTAAACATATGCTCAAGATAGCTTGAGAGATATTCCACAATAATAAAGAAAAGTGCAGGAGAAAGAAGGTCACCTTGCTTTAACCTATGAGAGGAGGAGAGAAATCCATTCACTTCACCATTAAAAAGAATAGAAAACCAAGAGTTCTCAATCCCATTCTTAATTAAAGTAATAACTTGATTAGAAAACCCAAATAAAGCTAGAATTTTATAAAGAAAAACCCAACCAATATTATCGTAGGCTTTTGAAATGTCAATCTTAAAAAGCAGGTTACCACCTTGAACTTTGGCATTTGAATCATGAATCATCTCCTAGGCTAATAGAACATTATCAGTAATGGATCTCCCTTTAACCAAACCAATTATTTGGGGATATAATTTTAGGGAGCAAGATACTCAATCTTTTAGCAGAAACCTATTCATTTGAGCATCTTCTCTCTCCTCTACTATTTTGGTGCTCTAGCGAATTTCATTTCCCTTGTGGAGGTGCATCCCCTTTGGGGTTTTTTGTGGCAAATCCGACTGTTGCTTCCAATTGGGCAGGCTCGATGGCATTTAGCTGCTCGCACCATGTGCCTCCATTGATTATGGCTATAATTTTTGCTTCCCCATGGGGAAATCCTATTAATATGGTTGCTCTTGATATGGATTTTGGCTCTATGGCAGTTTCTGGCATGAATCCATCACTGGCTTTGAAATCATTCAAGTATGTTCTTGCTGGTAAGTCTAATTGTGCTAGTGAGTCTCTCGACCTTATTTTAACTTTCTTTCGAGGTGTGCCCATAATAATGTGTTCTGATCTAGTGGTGGAAAGGCTTGTGAAGCCATTTGAATTTATGTTGGTGGGTATGTTCGCTTTACGTCATCCTACTTTGGAGAATATTCATTCTTTCTTCCATTGCTTGAAGCTTTTCTTATTTTTTTCGGATTGATTGATTACCGTCATTTATTTTTTAGTTTAGGTTAAGGTTTAGTTCTAGTTTATTTTATTTTATTTAGTTTTGGTTTAGGTTTAGGTTTTACTTATTTTAGTTTTTGTTTAGGTTTATTTTATTTTTATTTTAAGTTTAGGTTTTTTTTAAAGTTTAGAGTTTAGGTTTTATTTATTATTTATTTTTAAGTTTATTGTCTAGGTTTAGTTTTTATTTTATTTTATTTTAGGTTTATTTTATTTTTATTTTATGTTTAATTTTTATTTTATTTAGGTTTTCTATTTTTTATTTAGTTTAGGTTTTTATTTATTTTATTTTAGTTTAGATTTTATTTTTTTATTATCTTTTTAGGTTGAGGTTTAGGTTTAGGTTTAGGTTTTAGTTTATGTTTTTATTTTATTTTATTTTAGTTTTGGTTTATTTATTTATTTTATTTTTAAATTTTATTTAGTTTAGGTTTAGGCATTTAGCTTTTTAGGGTTTAGAGTTTAGGGCTTAAGGTTCAGGGTTCAGGGTTTGGGGTTTAGGGTTTTGGGTTTAGGGTTTAGGTTTTAGGTTTAGGGTTTAAGTTTTAGTTTAGGGATTAGGGTTTAGGGTTTTAGTTTTATTTTTTTAGAGAGAACAAATTCAAATTCAACATTTCTTTTTTTGATTTCCTGCTAAATTCTCAGTGTGATGATAATAAAAATGACCCATAGAGCAAATCAAAACCCTAGATAAGTTGAACCATCACTATAAAGACATAGTTCCATAAGCGGTGATCGGATGACCATTTTTTAGTTTCTCCAGTTCCCATCAACCACCACCTCTTGAGTAGTGGGATCCGCCATCATATCTTGGATCTCTCCCTCCACCACCACCATGGCTGTAACCAACATTGCTCCTCCTGCCTCCACAACCACCACTGCTCTGACCACCGCCTCCATATCCACCAACACCCCCAGATCCCCCACCACCACTACGGTAACCACCTCTGCCTTCTCCTCCACCGCCAGATCTAGACTGAACTAGTTTATGGTGATGTTCCTGCGGTTAAGGTTCATCCCATTCTTGAGGTTTAAAGCTAGTTTAGTGTTTAGGGTTTATGGTTAGTTTAGGGTTTAAGGTTTAGGGTTTAGGGTTTGGAGTTTAGGGTTTAATGTTGTAGGTTTTAGGGTTTAGGTTTTAGGGTTTAGGGTTAGTTTAGGATATATGGTTTAGGGATTATGGTTTGGGGTTTAGGGTTTAGTGTTGTAGGTTTTAGGGTTAAGGGTTTAGGGTTTACGATTTAGGGTTTAGGGTTTTAGGATTTAGGACTTAGGGTTTAGGGTTATAGGGTTTTAAGGTTTAGGGTTTTGGGTTTAGGGTTTAGGGTTTATGGTTTTAGGGTTTAAGGTTTAGGGTTTAGGGTTTATGATTAGTTTTAGGGTCTAGGGGTTTTTTATAAATTAATGATTATCGATAGCTTTAAGTTTACTTAGTTAATTTAGTTTATTTTTTATTTAATTGAGTTTATTTTATTATTTTATTTAGGTTCATTTTTTATTTTTCTCTAGTTTAGTTTCTTTATTTTAAGTTTATTTATTTTAGTTTAGATTTTTATTTTTGTTTATTTTTTTAGGTTTAAGTTTTTTTTTAGTTGAGTTTTTTTTATGGTTTAAGTTTTATTTTTTATTTTTAGGTTTTGGTTTATGTTTTTATTTTATTTTATTTTTGGTTTAGGTTTTAGGTTTTTATTTTAGGTTTATTTTTAGGTTTTATTTTTTTATTTAGGTTTAGTTTTAGGTTTAGTTAAATTTTATTTATTTTAGTTTAGTTTTTTTAGTTTTTGTTTAGGTTTATTTTATTTTGTTTATTTTATTTTTATTTTAAGTTTAAGTTTTTTTTTAGTTTAGGGTTTAGGTTTTATAATTATTTTTTTGGTTATATTTTTATGTTTATTTTATAGGTTTAGATTTTTATTTAGTTTTTAGTTCATTTTATTTTAGGTTTATTATATTTTTATTTTACGTTTAGTTTTTATTTTATTTAGGTTTTTTATTCTTAGGTTTATTTTGTTTTATTTGTTTAGTTTAGGTTATTATTATTTTTATTTTAGTTTATATTTATTTTTTATTTTATTTTATTTTTAAGTTTAGGTTTAGGTTTTAGTTTAGGTTTTTATTTTTATTTATTTTATTTTATTTTATTTATTTTGGTGTAGGTTTTTTTATTTTATTATTAGGTTTTATTTAGTTTAGGTTTAGGTTTTTAGGTTTTTAAAGTTTAGGGTTTAGGGTTTAAGGTTTAGGGTTTAGGGTTTAGGATTTATGATTTTAGGGTTTAGTGTTTTAGGGTTTAGGGTTTAGGGTTTAGGGTTAGGGTTTAGGGTTTATGATTTAGTGTTTAGGTTTAAGGTTTAAGGTTTTGAGGGTTTAGAGTTTAGAGTTTAGGGTTTAAGGTTTATGGTTAGCTTAAGGTTTAGGGTTGTTTATGGTTTAGGGTTTAGAGTTTTGATTTAGTGTTTAGGCTTTAGGGTTTAAGGTTTTAGGGTTTAGAGTTTAGAGTTTTGGGTTTAAGGTTTTTAGGGTTTAGGGTTTAGGGTTTATGATTTGTTTAGTGTTTTGGGTTTAAGGTTTAAGAGTTTAGGGTTTAGAGTTTAGGGTTCAGGGTTAGGGTTAGTGTTTAGGGTTTAAGATTTAGGATTTAGGGTTTATGTTTTAGGTTTTTTTTTAAATTAAGTAAACCGGCAGGTTTAGGTTTATTTAGTTTATTTAGTCTTATTTATTTATTTTAGTTTATTTGTTTATTTATTTTTATTTTTATTTAGTTTAATTTATTTATTTTAGGTTTATTTAATTTAGTTTTAGTTTTTATTTTAATTTATTTTTTTAGGTTTAGGTTTAGGTTTAGGTTTATTTTTTAGTTGAGTTTTATTTTTATTTTATTTTTTTATGTTTAGGTTTTATTTTTTATTTTAAGGTTTAGGTTTAAGTTTTTATTATATTTATTTTAGGTTTAGGTTTTAGGTTTTTATTTTAGGTTCTTTTTTAGGTTTTACTTTTTTAGTTTAGGTGTAGGTTTATTTTTAATTTATTTTATTTTATTTAGTTTAGGTTTTGTTTATTTTAGGCTTAGGTTTTAGTTTTATTTATTATAGTTTAGTTTATTTTAGTTTAGGAGTCATCTAGATACTAAGACTTCCTAGTCATAAGATACTTTTAGTGATTAGGTGAATACTTAACCTAAGCCTAGAGACTTAGAAGGGTTAATTATAGGATTAGGCCATGCCTTAGGGACCTAGGAAAATAACCTATAATGTAGCTAAATCAATCAGTGTAAATTCAATTCAAATCCAAATTTCCAAAACGTCAAACTTAGGTTTATTTTTTTTATTTTACATTTAGTTTCTGTTTTATTTAGGTTTTATTATTAGGTTTATTTTATTTTTTAATTTAGTTTAGGTTTTTATTTATTTTAATTTAGTTTATTTTATTTTATTTTATTTTATTTTATTTTTTGGTTTAGGTTTAGTTTTTAGTATAGGTTTTTACTATATTTTATTTTATTTAGGTTTAGGTTTTTTTATTTATTTTATTATTTTGTTTTATTTCATTTATGTTTAAGTTTTTAGGTTTTTAGGGCATAGTGTTTAAGGTTTATGGTTTTAGAGTTTAGGGTTTAGGATTAGGGTTAAGGGTTAAGGGTTTATGATTTAGTGTTTAGGCTTTAAGGTTTGGGGTTTTGAGGGTTTAGGGTTTAAGGTTTAGGGTTTAGGGTTAGCTTAGGGATTATGGTTAGTTTAAGGTTTAGGGTTTAGGCTTTAGGGATTATGGTTTTTAGGGTTTAGGGTTAGTTTAAGATTTAGGGTTTAGGGTTTTACAATTTAGGGTTTAGGGTTTAGGGTTTATGGTTTTGGGTTTTTAGGGTTTAGGGATTAGGGTTTAGGGTTGTAGGTTTAGGGTTTAGGGTTAGGTTTAGGGTTTAGGGGATAGGTTTAGGGTTTAGGGTTTAATATTTAATGTTTAGGGTTTATGTTTTTTTTAAATTAAGTAAACGGGTGGGTTTATGTTTATTTACTTTATTTTTATTTATTTTAGTTTTTTTATTTTTTATTTTTATTTATGTTTATTTTTTTATTTTTATTTAGTTTAGTTTATTTATTTTAGATTAGGTTTTTTTATTTTAGTTTTTTTTTAGGTTTAGGTTTAAGTTTATGCTTATTTTTACTTTCATTTTATTTTTATTTTATTATTTAGGTTTATGTTTTATTTTTTTATTTTTAGGTTTAGGTTTAGGTTTTTATTTTATTTTTTTAGGTTTTGGTTTTAGGTTTTTATTTTAGGTTTAATTTTAGGTTTTCTTTTTTAGTTTAGGTTTAAATTTTTTTTAGTTTATTTTATTTTATTTAATTTAAGGTTTTAGTTTTGTTTATTTTAGGTTTAGGTTTAAGTTTTATTTATTTTAGTTTAGTTTATTTTAGTTTAGGTTTAGGCTTATTTTATTTTATTTATTTTAGGTTTAGGGTTTTTTTGTTTAGGGTTTAAGTTTTCATTTAACTTATTTTTAGGTTTAGGTTATTATTTAGTATTTATTTTATTTAGGTTTTTATTTTTAGGTTAATTATATTTTTTGTTTATTTTAGGATTTTATTTATTTTATTTTATTTTAGTTTTTTATTTTTTATCATATTTTAATTTTTTGTTTATGATTAGGTTTAGGTTTAGTGTTTAGGGTTTAGGGTTTAGGGTTTAGGGTTTAGGTTTTAGGGTTTTAAGTTTAGGGTTTAGGGTTTAGGGTTTAGGGTTTAGGTTTTAGGGTTTAGGGTTTAGGGTTTTTTGGTTAATTTTTTTATAAATTAAGTAAGCTCTTACATTTAGGTTTATTTAGTTTATTTTTTATTTTTTTTACATTATTTTAATTTTTATTTTTATTTAGTTTAGTTTATTTATTTTATGTTTATTTATTTTAGTTTACTTTATTTATTTATTTTTTAGATTTAAATTTATGTTTAGGTTTATTTTTTATTTTAGTGTTATTTTTACTTTATTTTGTAGTTTTATGTTTTATTTTTTTATTTTAGGTTTAGGTTTAGGCTTTATTTTCATAGGTTTAGGTTTTAGGTTTATTTTTAGGTTTTATTTT
The DNA here is from genome assembly GCA_021442155.1 of Cymbidium sinense. NCBI lineage: Eukaryota > Viridiplantae > Streptophyta > Magnoliopsida > Asparagales > Orchidaceae > Cymbidium > Cymbidium sinense. The sequence goes on from CM038214.1 coordinate 16,098,766, forward strand.
TTAGTTTAATTTTAAGCTTTTTTTAAGTTTATTTTATTATATTTAGGGTTTAGGTTTAGGTTTAGACTTAGTTTATTTTAGGTTTAAGTTTAGGTTTAGGTTTATTTTATTTTTATTTTAAGTTTAGGTTTTTTTGTTTAAACTTTAGGTTTTATTTTTTATTTATTTTTAGATTTTATTTTTATGTTTATTTTTTAGGTTTCATTTTTTATTTTTTATATTTTAGGTTTATTTTATTTTTATTTTAATTTTAATTTTTATTTTATTTAGGTTTTTTATTTTTTAAGTTTACTTTAAGTTTTTTTTATTTTATTTTAGTATAGTTTTATTTTTTGCTTTATTATCTTGTTAGGTTTTGGTTAAGGTTAGGTATTAGTTTAGGTTTTATTTTATTTTATTTTTAAGGTTTTATTTAGTTTAAGATTAGGTTTTTAGCTTTTTAGGGTTTGGGGTTTACGGTTTATGGTTTAGGTTTATTTGAGGGTTTAGGGTTTAGGGTTTGGTGTTTAGGATTTAAGGTTTAGGGTTTAGTGAGGGTTTTGGTTTTAGGGTTTAGGGTTTAGGGTTTAGGGTTTAGTGTTTTAGGGTTTAGAGTTTAAGGTTTGATTTAGGGTTTTTAGTATTTAGGGTTTAGGTTTTAGGTCTAGGGTTTAGGTTTTTATTTAGGTTTGAAGGTTTTGGTGTTTTTTTAATAGAGAAAAAATTCATATTCAACATTTCTTCTTTTTGATTTCATCAACCAAGTAACAAACCAAGTTTTCTAAGACACAAGTCATAAAATAGATAAAAAATAAGCACACATAGAGCAAAACCACAGAAAATCATCTACTTATAAGACATAGTTCCATAAGTACAGATCGGTCACCATCCTTCAATTTCTCCCCATTAGAACCACCCGACCTCTCAGTAGCGGGATCCACCATCATATCACCAATCTCTCCCTCACCACCTGCGGTTTGTAACCTTCATTGCTCCTCAGACCTCCATAACCTCCACTTGACCACCACCTCCATCTCAGCACCTAGATCCCCCCCCATCACTTGTGATAATGTCCCTCAGCCTTCCTCCCTTTCTTGATCTAGGCAGCTTTGATGGTGATATTCCCATCAGGTTCGCCCATTCTTAGGTTTACTCATTAGGTTTTAGGGTTTAAGTTTATTTTTAATTTAATTACTTTAGTTTACATTTTGGGTTTAGGGTTTAGTGTTAGGGTTTAGGGTATAGGCTTTAGGCTTTAGGGTTTAGAGTTTTAAGGTTTATGCTTTCAGGATTTAGGGTTTAGGGTTAGGGTTTAGGGTTTAGGGTTTTAAGGTTTCGGGTTTAGGGTTATGATTTAGGATTTAAGATTTAGGGTTTAGCATTTAGGGTTTAGGGTTTAGGGTTTTGAGGGTTTAGGGTTTAGGATTAGTTTAGGCTTTAGGCTATAGGGTGTAGGGTTTTTAGGGCATAGGGTTTAGGGTTTAAGATTTGGGTTAGGGTTTAGGGTTTAGGTTTAGGGTTAGTTTAGGGTTTAGGGTTTAGGGTTTAGTGTTTAGGGTTTAGGGTTTAGGGCTTAGGGTTTAGGGTTTTAGGTTTGTGGTTTAGGGTTTAGGTTTAGTTTTAAGATTCGCGGTTTAGGGTTTAGGTTTTTTGTTCTAAATTTAAGTAAATCGGTAGGTTTAGGTTTATTTAATTTATTAAGTTTATTTTTTATTTATTTTAGTTTATTTTATTTTTTTTACTTTTATTTTGGATTATTTTATATTTATATTTAATTTAGTTTATTTATTTTAGGTTAATTTATTTTAGTTTAGATTTTTTATTTTAATTTATTTTTTAGGTTTGGGTTTAGGTTTATGCAAACTTTTTAGTTTAGTTTTATTTTTATTTTATTTTTTAGTTTTAGTTTTAGTTTTTATTTTTAGGTTTAATTTTTGGTTTTTTTTTAAGTTTAGGCTTTATGTTTTTATTTTAGGTTTACTTTTAGGTTTTATTTTTTAGTTTAGGATTAGGTTTATTTTAGTTTATTTTATTTTATTTAGTTTTGGTTTAGGTTTAGGTTTAGTTTATTTTAGGTTTAGGATTAGGTTTTATTTATTTTAGTTTAGGTTTAGCTTTATTTTATTTTATTTATTTTATTTTTATTTTAGGTTTAAGTTTTTCTTTAGTTTAGGGATTAGGTATTATTTTTTATTTTTTTAGGTTTATTTTTTAGGTTTGAGATTTTTATTTAGTTTTTATTTTATTTTATTTTAGGTTTATTTTATTTTTATTTTACATTTAGTTTTTATTTTATTTAGGTTTTATTCTTAGGTTTATTTTATTTTATTTAGTTTAGTTTAGGTTTTTATTTATTTTATTTTAGTAAATTTTTATTTTTTATTTTATTTTATTTTTATGTTTAGGTTTAGGTTTTAGTTTAGGTTTTTATTTTATTTTATTTAAGTTTAGGTTTTTTTCATTTATTTTATTATTAGGTTTTAGTTAGTTTAGGTTTTTAGGTTTTTAGGGTTTAGGATTTAGTGTTTAGGTTTTAGGGTTTAGTTTAGGGTTAGCTTAGGGTTTAGGGTTAGTTTAGGGTTTAGGGTTTTATCTTTAGGGTTTAGGGTTTTAGGGTTTAGAGTTTAGGGTTAGTTTAGGGTTTAGGGTTTAGGGTTTTAGGGTTTAGAGTTTAGGGATTAGGGTTTAGGGTTTAGGGTTAGGGTGAGCGGTTAAGGTTTAGGGCTTAGGGTTTAGGGTCTAGTGTTTAGGGTTTAGGGTTTAGGGTTTAGGGTTTAGGGTTTTTTAAGGTTTAGGGTTTAGGGTTAGTTTTAGGGTTTAGGCTTTAGGTTTTAGGATTTAGGGTTTAGGGTTTAAGGTTTAAGGTATAGGGATTTTTTTTAAATTAAGTAAACTGGTAGTTTTAAGTCTATTTAATGTATCTAGTTTTTATTTATTTATTTTAGTTTATTTTATTTTTTAATTTTATTTAGGTTTATTTTTTATTTTTTATTTTGCTTAGTTTATTTATTTTAGTTTTGGTTTTATTTTAGTTTATTTTTTAGTTTGGGTTTAGGTTTATGCAAACATTTTAGTTTAGTTTTATTTTTATTTTATTTTTAGTTTTAGGTTTTAGTTTTAGTTTTTATTTATTTTTTTAGGTTTAGGTTTTATGTTTTTATTTTAGATTTACATTTAGGTTTTATTTTTTAGTTTAGGTTTAGGTTAATTTTGGTTTATTTTATTTTATTTAGTTTAGGTTTAGGTTTAGGTTTAGTTTATTTTAAGTTTAGGTTTAGGTTTTATTTATTTTAGTTTAGTTTATTTTAGTTTAGGTTTAGGTTTAATTTATTTTTATTTTAGGTTTTTTTAGTTTAGGGATTAGGTTTTATTTTTTTTTTGGTTTATTTTTAGGTTTAGGTTTTAATTAATTTTTTATTTTATTTTATTTTTATTTTACATTTAATTTTATTTTATTTAGGTTTTTATTCTTATGTTTATTTTTTTTAATTTAATTTAAGTTTTTATTTATTTTACTTTAGTTTATTTTTTATTTTTTATTTTATTTTATTTTAAGGATTCAGTTTAGGTTTTAGTTTAGGTTTTTATTTTATTTTATCAAGGTTTAGGTTTTTTTAAATTTATTATTAGGTTTTATTTAGTTTAGGTTTTTAGGTTTTTAAGTTTTTAGGGCTTGGGGTTTAGGGTTTAGGGTTTAGGGTTTAAGGTTTAGGGTGTAGAGTTAGCTTAGGGTTTAGGGTTAGTTTTGGGTTTAGGGTTTAGTCTTTAGGGTGTAGGGTTTTTAGGGTTTAGAGTTTAGGGTTAATTTAGGGTTTATGGTTTAGGGTTTTAGGGTTTTAGGGTTTAGGGTTTAGGGATTAGGGTTTAGGGTTTAGGGATAAGGTTAAGGTTTAGGGTTTAGGGTTTAGTGTTTAGGGTTTAAGGTTTAGGTTTTAGGGTTTAGGATTTTTTAGGGTTTAGCGTCTACGGTTTAGGGTTTATAGTTTAGGGTTAGTTTTAGGGTTTAGGGTTTAGGGTTTAGGATTTAGGGTTTAAGATTTAGGGTTTAAGGGTCTTTTTTAAAATTAAGTAAATCGATAGGTTTAGGTTTATTAGTTTATTTAGTTTATTTTTATTTATTTTAGTTTATTTTATTTTTTATTTTTATTTAAATTTATTTTTAAATTTTTTTTAGTTTATTTAATTAAGGTTTATTTATTTTAGTTTTGGTTTTTTATTTTAGTTTATTTTTTATGTTTAGGTTTAAGTTTATGTTTATTTTTTAGTGTTGTTTTATTTTTATGTATTTTTTAAGTTTTAGTTTTATTTTTTTATTTTTAGGTTTAGGTTTAGATTTTTATTTTATTTTATTTTATTTAGGTTTAGGTTTATTTTTAGTTTATTTCATTTTATTTAGGGTTTAGATTTAGGTTTAGGTTTAGTTTATTTTAGGTATAAGTTTTGGTTTTATTTTTTTTAGTTTATTTATTTTAGTTTAGGTTTAGGTTTATTTTATTTTTATTTTAGGTTTAAGTTTTCTTTTCGAGTTTAGGTTTTAGGTTTTATTTATTATGTATTTTTAGGTTCATTTTTAAGTTTATTTTTTAGGTTTAGGTTTTTATTAAGTATTTACTTTATTTTATTTTAAGTCAATTTTATTTTTATTTTATGTTTAGTTTTTATTTTGTTTAGGTTTTTTATTTTTAGGTTAATTTTATTTTTTAGTTTAGTTTAGGTTTTTATTTATTTTATTTTAGTTTAATTTTTAATTTTAATTTTATTTTCTTATTACATTTTGATTTTAGTTTTAGTTTATGTTTTTATTTTATTTTATTTATTTTATTTTATTTAAGTTTAGGCTTTTTTATTTATTTTATTTTTTTGTTTTATTTAGTTTAGGTTTAGGTTTTAAATTTTAGGGTTTAAGGTTTAGGGTTTAGGGTTTAGGGTTTAGGTTTTAAGGTTTATGGTTTAAAGTTTAGGGTTCTAGGTTTTAAGTTGCATGTTTAGGGTTTAGGGTTTAGGGTTTTAGGGTGGTAGGTTTTCAGGTTTAGGGTTTAGGGTATAGGGTTTAGGGTTTAGGGTTTTGGATTTAGCGTTTAGGGTTTAGGGTTATAGGTTTTAGGATTTAGGGTTTAGGGTTTTGGTTTAGGGTTTATGGTTGAGGGTTTGGGGTTTTTTAGGGTTTAGGGTATAGGGTTGGGGGTTTAGGGTTGTAGGTTTAGAGTTCTGGGTTAAGAGTTAGTTTTAGGGTTTAGGGTTTAGGATTTAGGATTTAGGATTTAGCATTTAGGTTTAGGGTTTTGGGTTTAGGTTTTTTTTTTAAATTAAGTAAACTTATAGCTTTAGGTTTATTTAGTTTATTTTTTTATTAATTTTAGTTCATTTTATTTTTATTTATTTATGTTTATTTATTAATTTTATTAACTTTGGTTTATTTTAGAGTAGGTTTTTTATTTTAGTTTATTTGTTAGATTTAGGTTTATGCTTATTTTTTAGTTTAGTTTTATTTTATTTTATTTTTTAGGTTTACATTTTATTTTTTATGTTTAGGTTTAAGTTGAAGTTTTTATTTTGTTTTTTTAGGTTTCAATTTTAGATTTTTATTTTAGGATTATTATTAAGTTTAATTTTTTAGTTTAGTTATAGGTTTATTTTTAGTTTATTTTATTTTAGTTTAGGGTTTAAGTTTAGTCTATTTTTTATTTAGGTTTACGTTTTATTTATTTTAGTTTAGTTTATTTTATTTTGTTTATTTTAGGTTTAGTTTTTTTTTGTTTAGGGTTTAGATTTTATTTTTTATTTTATTTTAGGTTTTAGGTTTATTTTATAGGTTTAGGTTTTATTTAATTTTTATTTTATTTTATTTTAGGTTTATTTTATTTTAGTTTTATGTTTAGTTATTATTTTATTTAGGTATTTATTTTTAGGTTTATTTTATTTTTTAGTATAGTTTAGGTTTTATTTATTTTATTATAGTTTAGTTTTTATTTTTTTATTTTAACTTATTTTTAAGTTTAGGTTTAGGTTTAGGTTTTAGTTTAGGTTTTTATTTTATTTTATTTAGGTTTAGGTTTATTTATTTATTTTATTATTAGGTTTTATTTAGTTTAGGTTTTTAGGTTTATAGGTGTTTAGGGCTTAGGGTTTAGGGTTTACCATTAGTATAAGGTTTATGGTTAGTTTAGGGTTTAGTCTTTTGGGTTTAGGGTTTTTAGGGTTTAGTGTTTAGGGTTAGTTTAGGGTTTAGGGTTTTGGGGTTTAAGGTTTAGGGTTTAGAGTTTAGGGTTTAGGGTTAGGGTTAGGGTTTAGGGTTTAGGGTTTAGTTTTTAGGGTTTAGGGCTTAGGGTTTAGGGTTTAAGATTTTTTAGGGTTTAGGGTATAGGGCTTAGGGTTTAGGGTTTAGGGTTGTAGGCTTAGGGTTTAGGGTTTAGGATTAATTTTAGGGTTTAAGGTTTAGAGTTTAGGGTTTAGGGTTTAGGATTTTGGGTTTAAGGTTTAGGGTTTAGGGGTTTTTTTATTATTAAGTAAATTAGTAGGTTTATGTTTATTTAGTTTATTTGTTTTATTTTTTATTTATTTTAGTTTATTTTATTTTTATTTAGGTTTATTTTAAATTTTTATTTAGTTTAGTTTATTTATTTAAGGTTTATTTATTTTAGTTTATTTTTTAGGTTTAAGTTTAGGTTTAAGTTTATGTTTATTTCTTAGTGTAGTTTTATTTTTATTTATTTTTTAAGTTTAAGTTTTATTTTTTATATTTTTAGGTTTAGGTTTAAATTTTTATTTTATTTTTTTAGGTTTATGTTTATTTTTATTTTTTTCATTTTATTTAAGGTTTAGGTTTAAGTTTAGGTGTAGGTTTAGGTTTTATTTTTTTTAGTTTAGTTATATTAGTTTAGGTTTAGGTTTATTTTATTTTTATTTTAGGTTTAAGTTTTTTTTTGAGTTTAGGGTTTAGGTTTTATTTTTTATTTATTTTTAGGTTTCATTTTTAAGTTTATTTTTTAAGTTTAGGTTTTCATTAAGTATTTATTTTATTTTATTTTAGGTTTTTTATTTTAAGGTTAATTTTATTTTATAGTTTAGTTTAGGTTTTTATTTATTTTATTTTAGTTTATTTTTATTTTTTATTTTATTTTCTTATTATATTTCAATTTTGGTTTTAGTTTAGGTTTTTATTTTATTTAATTTATTTTATTTTATTTAGGTTTCAGCTTTTCTATTATTTTACTTTTTTGTTTTATTTAGTTTAGGTTTAGGTTTTTCAATTTTTAGTGTTTAAGATTTAGGGTTTAGGGCTTAAGGTTTAGGTTTTAGGGTTTAGGGTTTCAAGTTTTAGGTTGAATGTTTAGGGTTTAGGGTTTCAAGGTTTAGGGTTAGGGTTTAGGGTTTAGGGTTTAGTGTTTAAGGTTTAGGGTTTAGGGTTTAGAGTTTAGGGTTTAGGGTTTAGGGTTTAGGATTTGGGGTTTAGCATTTAGGGTTTTGGGTTGTAGGTTTTAGGGTTTAGGGTTTTGGGTTTTGGGTTTAGGGTGTTTAGGGTTGAGGGTTTGGGGTTTTTAGGGTTTAGCGTATAGGGTTGAGGGATTAGGGTTGTAGGTTTAGAGTTTAGGGTTTAGGGTTTAGGGTTTAGGGTTTAGGATTTAGGGTTTAGGGTGTTTTTAAAAAATTAAAGTAGTTAGTTGTTTAGTTTATTTTGTTTATTTAGTTATTTTATTTTATTTATTTATGTTTATTTGTTATTTTTATTTAGTTTAGTTTATTTATTTTAGGTTTATTTTTTTAGTTTAGGTTTTTATTTTAGTTTATTTGTTAGGTTTAGGTTTATTCTTATATTTTAGTTTAATTTTTTTATTTTTTTTAGGTTTACGTTTTATTTTTTATGTTTATGTTGAAGTTTTTATTTTATTTTTTTAGGTTTCAATTTTAGATTTTTATTTTACGATTATTATTTGGTGTAATTTTCTTAGTTTAGGTATATGTTTATTTTTAGTTTATTTTATTTTATGTTAGGGTTTCAGTTTAGTTTATTTTTGGTATAGGTTTAGGTTTTATTTGTTTTAGTTTACTTTATTTTGTTTTATTTATTTTAGGTTTAGTTTTTTTTGTTTAGGGTTTATGTTTTATTTTTTATTTATTTTTTATTTTTTGTTTTAGGTTTATGTTTTAGTTTTTTTTTTTTTTTTTTTTTATTTTACATTTAGTTTTTATTTTATTTAGGTTTTTTATTTTTTTAGTATAGTTTAAGTTTTTATTTATTTTATTATAGCTTAGTTTTTATTTTTTTATTTAAACTTATTTTTATGTTTATGTTTAGGTTTAGGTTTTGGTTAAGTTTTTTATTTTATTTTATTTTATTTTTCATATTTTATTTAGGTTTAGATTTTTTATTTATTTTATTTTTAGTTTTTCTTTAGTTTAGGTTTAGGTTTTAGGTTTTTAGGGTTTATGGTTTAGGATTTAGGGTTTAGGTTTTAGGGTTGTAGGTTTTAGGGTTATAAGTTTAGGGTTTAGGGTTTAAGGTTTAGGGTTTAGGGTTCAGGGTTTATGGTTTTAAGGTTTAGGGTTTAGGGTTTAGGGTATAGGGTTTAGGTTTCAACGTTTACGGTTTATGGTTAGTTTTAGGGTTTGGGGTTTAGGGTTAAGGTTCTTTTTTTTTAATTAAGTAGACTCGTAGGTTTTGATTTATTTAATTCATTTAGTTTATATTTTATTTATTTTAGTTTATTTAATTTAGGTTTGTTTATTTTAGTTTAGGTTTTCTATTTTGGTTTCTTTTTTTAGTTTAGGTTTAAGTTTAGTTTTATTTTTTTTAGTTTAGTATTATTTTTATTTTGTTTTTTAGGGGTAGGTTTAATTTTCTATTTTTAGGTTTAGGTTTAGGTTTTTAATTTATTTTTTTAGGTTTAGGTTTTAGGTTTATATTTTAGGTTTATTTTTAGGTTTTAGTTTTTAGGTTAGGTTTAGGTTTATTTTAAATTTATTTTATCTTATTTAGTTTAAGGTTTAGGCTTAATTTATTTTAGGTTTAGGTTTAAGTTTTATTTATTTTAGTTTAGTTTATTTTTATTTAGGTTTAGGTTTACTTTATTTTATTTATTTTAGGTTTAGGTTTTTTTATTTATTTAGGGTTTAGGATTTATTTTTTTATTTATTTTTATGTTTTATTTTTAGATTTATATTTTAGGTTTAGGTTTTTATTTAATATTTATTTTATTTTATTATAGGTATATATTTTTTAGTTTAGTTTAGGTTTTTATTTATTTTATTTTAGTTTAGTTTTTATTTTTATTTATTTTATTTTTACATTTAGGTTAAGGTTTAGGTTTTAGTTTATGTTTTTATTTTATTTAGGTTTAAGTTTTTTTATTTCTTCTATTTTTTTAATTTTATTAAGTTTGGGTTTTGGTTTTTAGGTTTTTAGGGTTTAGGGTTTAGGGTTGTAGGTTTAGAGTTTTGGGTTTAGGGTTAGTTTTAGGGTTTAAGGTTTAGGGTTTTTTTTAAAAAAAAAAATTAAGTAAATCGATAGGTTTAGGTTTATTTATTCTATTTTTTATTTATTTTAGCTTATTTGATTTTTTTTATTCATGTTTTCTTTTTATTTTTATTTAGTTTAGTTTATTTATTTTAGGTTTATTTGTTTCAGTTTAGGTTTTTATTGTAGTTTATTTTTTAGGTTTAGGTTTATGCTTATTTTATAGTTTAGTTTTATTTTATATTTTTTGATTTAGGTTAAGATTTTGTTTTATTTTTTTAGGTTTAGGTTTTAGGTTTTTATTTTAGGTTTATTTTTAGGTTTTATTTTTTAGTTTAGGTTTAGGTTTATTTTTAATTTAATTTATTTTATTTAGTTTATGGTTTAGGTTTAGTTTATTTTAAGTTTAGGTTTAGGATTTATTTATTTTAGTTTAGGTTTATTTTATTTTGTTTATTTTATTTTTATTTTAGGTTTAAGTTTTTCTAGTTTAGGGTTTTAAGTTTTATTTTTATATATTTTTAAGAATAGTTTTTAGATTTATGCTTTTTATTTAGTTTTTATTTTATTTTATTTTTTAATCTATTTTATTTTTAATTTAGATTTACTTTTTATTTTATTTAGTTTTTTATTCTTAGGTCTATTTTATTTTTTAGTTTACTTTAGGTTATTATTTTTTTTAGGTTTAGATTAAGGTTTTAGTTTATATTTTTAGTTTATTTTAATTTATTATTTTATTTAGGTTTAGGTTTATTTATTTATTTTATTTTAGGGTTTTTTTTAGTTTAGATTTAGGATTTTAGGTTTTTAGGGTTTAAGGTTTAGGGTTTATGGTTTAGGCTTTTGGCTTCAACATTTAGGCTTTATGGTTTAGGATTTTTAGAGTTTAGGGTTTAGGACTTAGGGTTTAGTGATTCTTGTTCAGGGTCAGCTTAGGGTTTTGGGTTTGTTTAGAATCTAGGGTTTTAAGTTTTAGGATTTAAGCTTCAGGGTTTAGGGTTTTTATGGTTTAGGGTATAGTGTTTAGGGTTTTATGGTTTAGCATTTAAGATTTAGAGTTTAAGGTTTTGGTTTTGGTTTAGGGTTAGGGTTTAGGGTATAAGGTTTTTGAGGGTTTAGGGTTGTAGGTTTAGGGTTTAGGGACTTAGGGTTTAGGATTTAGGATTTAGGGTTTAGGATTTAGGATTTATGATATGACTCCAAATCCTCTAATTGCCAAATTATAACATATAACAATAAGAATTACAATGATAAGACTGATCTTGTAAGACCAAATATAATACAAAATTGAGAATCAATATCTGAGGCCATTTATGATGACTACAAAAGAAGCCTTTATGAAATATGAAGTCTTATTACAACAAGATCAAGAAAATACCTTATACATCAAAGCAAACTGAACAATACATAGAAAATACTCAACACAGAGGAAATGACTACAAAAGAAATAATTGAAAAATAAAAAGAAATAGAAATCTGAATAGATCAAACTTATTACAACAGCCTATAACAAGAAAATCAAGAAACAAGAAGGAATATTGTCAGCACAGAGACTTACAACAAACAGATAATTGAAAAGAAAAGAACATTCCGATATATAGAAAGAAAGCGCGTAGAAAAACAAGAAAAGAGAGTGAGATCAGAGATAGTAGAGGAGAGACATAGTATAAATAGAGTTAAGGGGGACAAACAGAGGGGGTAATGAATATATTTCTGAAAGCAAACTTCCTTTTCCTTTTGCGTCTTCTCTTCTCCTTTTTCTCTTGAGTTCTTCTCTGGTTTTTCTCATCGAAAATCGCTCTCGCTCAGAAAACCCTAGGGTTTCTCCTCCGCTCCCAACCTCTCTTTCCCTCTTTGGAGTGTTTGACTCAGGCTCGAAGAAAATAAAGAAAGGGTTAAAACAAGCGATCAGGAAGCTTCAAGCGGCTAGAACCCGATAGCCATTAATTGCTCAAGCCATTCCAAGGGAGTGGTTATCCAGACGATCAGATCCATCTCACGAGAAGTAGATGTGTGGATTCCACTATTGGCAGAAAGGATCAGACGGCACCATTCGAGGCTAATAAGGTAATTTCCAAGTGCTAGATCCAACGGTTAGAAGGAATACAACGTGATCCGATGGCTCAAGAGACAGCCACTGAACCAAATCTTTATTCCCTCCTCAACCGGGTTCATTCCACTCATATTAATTCATTAACCTGAACCAGGATCATATCATTGGTGCTCTCGTTGATTACCATAACCAGCAATGGTAGAAGGAACAAGACACACAACCAAGACATTAGAAGAATGTGTGTGACTCAAAAAATAGAGCAAATGTTCAATAACTATGATTTTGAATGAAGTTTCAAGAAGATTAGCGCTATAGAAGACAAATTGGAAAAAAATTCTTAAGAATAGCAATCTCAATCCTTTATTCAATCCCGTGCATGTAATTCAACTCATACGTAATTTTCTACAAACACCATATACACAAATGTAACAATAGACCTGTTAAGGTAGATATGCCAAGATTTAATGGAGAAAACCCTAGAGGCTGGCTATTCAAAGCAGACCAATTCTTCTAATACTATAGCTTATCAGAAGACCAAAAGTTTATTATAGCCTCAGTTTACATGGATGGACCTGCACTAAGCTGGTATCAATGGATGCACTTAAACAATCAATTGCATTCATGGACACAATTTAAAGAATAGGTTATTCAGAGATTTGGACCCTCTCTGTATAGAGATTTGAGAGGAGAATTAGCTAAGTTACAGCAAAAAACTACAGTTCAAGATTTCTACAATGAATTTAAGGAATTAGCTAATCAAATTTCAGGTATTCCACCTAAATTTCTACAAAGTATTTTTGAATCAGGGCTTAGACAAGATATTAAGAGAGAAGTGAGAGCCTTATAGCCCAATTCTCTTCAGCAAGCTTTTCAATTAGCTAAGCTAATGGAAGATAGACTAGTTGATGAATTTTCCATGGACAAAAATTACAGAGTCAACCAATCTCCAATAGTAAAACAATCACAGATATAGCAACCACCCCTACTGCCTACTCCAACAAATACCACTCAACACAGCAACAGTCACAATAAATAGCCAATATCAATTCAGACTTTGACAGTTACACAGTTGGAATGAAAAAGAAAGAAAGGACTGTGCTTCAACTGTGATGAAAAATATCATAGAGGACATATATGTCAATCCAAATTATTTGCTTTAATGATGGTCAATGATGACCAAGAGTATCAACTACAACAAGATACTCAACCAGAAAAACAATTTGTACAAGAAGAACTATCAAAAATAAGCTTCAATTATCATCCATTCAATCCAGGCTAAGAAAGACTATCTAAAGTATGCATAATTATCAGCCTTCCAGCTAGTTAAAGCCACCCACATAGTTCATATTTTTTCTCTTTTTATATCCAAACTACATAGAATACCATAGAGCATACAAATAAGATATTCAATAAGTAATATGTCGCTTGGCATACAGCCCTTTCCATCCTCAAATAGATGGACAAAGAGAAGTCCCATATAATACAGCCATATACAAATGATGAGTCATTTTCAGATAGGTTTACCAGACCTACAACTACAATTGGACCATATAATTGTAACACAGCTACCAATACAGAGGTAGAAACCAGTACTACAAAGGGGACATGATCCTACATCTACATCAGAAAAAAAAACCATCCAACTCATTAGAACAAAAGACAATACTGCAAGCAGACATAGTAATCCAGTGGAAGGGAATGCTATTAATTGATGATCCTAAGGTATGAATTGAGGAATCATAGAAGGCAATTCATGATTGTGACCTTGAGGACAAGGTCAGTGTGGGGTGGGGAGTAATGATATGACTCCAAATTCTCTAATTGCTAAATTATAACATACAACAATAAGAATTACAATGATAATAGAATCAGTACTGTAAGAAAGACCAAATACAGCCACAAAATTTAGAGAATCAATATACAGAGGCCATTTATGATGACTACAGAGGAGAAAGAAGACTTTATGAAATATGAAGTCTTATTACAACAAGGTCAAGAAAATACCTTATACATCAAAGCAGTACAACTCAGGAGCAATACACAATAGAGAAAATACTCAAACAGGCAAGTGAAATGACTACAACAGAAATAATTGAAAAACAAAAAGAAATAGAAATCTAAATAGATCAAACTTATTACAACAGCCTACAACAAGAAAATCAAGAAACAAGAAGGAATATTGCCAGCACAGAGACTTACAACAAATAGATAACTGAAAAGAAAAGAACGTTCCAGCCATAATAGAAAGAAAACTGCTTGTAATAGCAAAATAAGAAAAGAGAGTGAGATCAGAGATAGTAGAGGAGAGACATAGTATAAATAGAGTTAAGGGGGACAAACAGAGGGGGTAATGAATATATTTCTGAAAGCAAACTTCCTTTTCCTTCTGCATCTTCTTTTCTCCTTCTTCTCTTGAGTTCTTCTCTAGTTTTTCTCACCAAAAATTGCCGCTCTCCGCTTGGAAAACCCTAGGGTTTCTCCTCCGCTCCCAACCTCTCTTTCCCTCTCTGGAGTGTTCGACGACTCGAACTGTCAAAAGAGAAAACAAAGAAAGGGTTAAACGTATCAAGGAAGCTTCATCAGATGGCTAGAACCCAACCACCACACTAGTCATCAATGGCTCAAGCAATTCCAAGGGAGTGGTTATCCAGACAATCAGATCCATCTCATGGGAAGTAGACGTGGATTCCACTATCGACAGAAAAGATCAGACGGTGTCATTCGAGGCTAATAAGGTAATTTCAAAGTGCTAGATCCAATGGTTAGAAGGAATACAGCGTGATCCAATGGCTCAGGAGACAGGCACTGAACCAAATCTTTATTCCCTCCTCAACCGGGTTCATTCCACTCAGATTGATTCATTAACCCGAACCAGGATCATATCAGTTTAGGTTTTAGGGTTTTTAGGGTTTAGGGTTTTGGATTTATGTTTTAGATTAGGGTTTAGGGTTTTTGGTTTTTTTGTCAATAGAGAACAAATTTAGATTCAATATTTCTTCTTTTTGATTTCATCTACCAATTAACACACCAAGTTTTCTAAGACACAAGCGATGACATAGATCATAAATGAGCACACATAGAGCAAATCAAAAACCCTAGACAACTAGAACTGTTTCTACTATAAAGACATAGTTCCATAAGCAGCAGATCGGATTGGCCATTCTTCAATTTCTCTAGTTCCCATTAGAACCACCCTGGCTACTCGAGTAGCGGGATCCACCATCATAGGGTTTAGGGTTTAGGGTTTCATGTTTAGGGTTTCGGGTTTTTTTTAGGGAAACCCCATGTAGGGGGATTTTATTGCCACAAAAAAGGGTTACAAGGTCCTTAAAGGGGATAAACTTCAGAACTACTGCTCAAAAAGCTACAATCAGCCTAAGGAGTAAATCCCCTATCTAAGTACATCCAAAAGCAAAAGAATTCATTAAAATAATCAAAAGATACAAGTTGATTAACATAATAAGCCAAAGGAAAATTAGGGCCAATGCTCTGGAGGACTTGAGAATGCATGACAATATGGATCAAACCTGCAAGAGGACAAGAGAGAATCACCTGCAAAATTGTAATAAGAAAGAGATTAGAACAATTAAGGTAATCCAGACAAAAAGATAAATGAAAATAACATAATCTGAGAATGATAGTAAGGAATTGTGATAGAGAAGGCTCAAGCTCAATCACACTAAGTTGGGGCAGATGCAAATTTGGGCATCCAAACTTCAACAGAAGGCCAAAAGGGCGTGAGATCATCACAGCCATCATAGCCAACAAACCTATGAGGAGATAACAGCCAGTTATTGATAGTCTTGTGAGATTTATTACCTACAAACCTAAACAAAACCATATCTAATATAGAGATGAAATTGTAAAGAGCTGAAGGATAAGGTGTCCCATTCAAGAAAAGTATCATCAATATAGTCACCCTGACATGAGAATACATAAACATATGAATATGAGCCATCTTTGTCAGAACCTCATGAAAAGTCATATCCAAGAAGAGAAAAAAGTCAGCATATAATTCTTCCACAAGAAAATAGTAGAGGAGGTAACTTGCTGAAATCCTGTTAATCAAGTCAATGAGCCTATAATTAACACCATCCCAAACATATGATATTTATATGAATCTTTCAGGACACGAAACAACCATCTTATTAATATCCATATCAGTAATTGGAAAAAAGCAATTGTAAAGGAAGGCAACATAGCCCAACACAGGAAATAGACTACAACCTACCAAAAATAGCACCAAGTAAAGATAGTAAGAGTTATAGCTCCAGTAGCAGTATTCAGGACCAAAAATTGAATAATCTAGATCAACAAACAACCAAGAGAGCAAGATAGCAAATGGCAGCAACTATCCATAATACCACCCATTCAGAATAGATAGTGCATACGACTGCACAAACCTAACCGAACTGATATGGGAATAGAGACAACAGCAGATAATGTAGATCATAACAATCAGGAGATGAACAACAGCCCAAATATAAATAACACGGAATTCAGAACGCCAACACTAATAGCAAAATAGTTAATGCAACATTGGAACCCACCAGAAGAAAAATCAAAAAGTGGATTCAAATGAGTATCAACATTTGATTCTAGAAAAAGCAAGACAGCAGATAACCAAGGCGAAAAACTAGTCAAGACAGCAACAGTTAAGATAGTAACATCCAAGACAGGAAGGGACAACAAGTTGGCCATAAAACCTCTCAATCAAAGTAGACATTGCAATAGTTTATAACTAAATAGATAGAGCATAAAAACTTGTATCTAGAAGGCAGCAACCCAGACAACAATCACCAAAAACCATCAAAATAATAATTTAGGGTTAGCTTAAGGTTAGTTATTTAGGTAGGTCTGCTTTATAGTTTAGGGTTTGTCGTTAGTTTATGGTTTAAAGTTTTAACTTAGGGTTTAGGTTTAGATTTAGGATTTTAATAGAGGGTTTAGGATTTGGGGTAGTAGGTTATAAGGTTTAAGGCCTAGGGTTTAGGGTTTAGGATTAGTTAAGGATTTAAGGTTTAGAGTTTTTTAGGGTTTAGGGTTGTAGTTGGGTTCTGGGTTTAGGTTAGTTTTAGGGTTTAATGTTTATGGTTTAGGGTTTAGGATTCAGGGTTTAGGGTTTAGGGTTTAGGATTTTGGGCTTTGGGTTTTTTTTTAATTAAGTAAACTAATAGGCTTAAGTTTATTTAGTTTAATTAGTTTATTTATTATTTATTTTAGTCTATTTTATTTTTTATTTTTAATTAGGATTATTTTTTATTTTTTTGTTTATTTTAGTTTATTTTTTAGGTTTAGGTTTATATTTTAGTTGAGTTTTTTTTTTTTTTAGGTTTAGGTTTTATTTTTTATTTTTTTAGGTTTAGTTTAAGTTTTATTTTATTTTTAGGTTTAGATTTTAGGTTTCATTTTTAGTTTATTTTTTGAATTTTATTTTTAGGTTAGGTTTATTAGTTTATTTTATTTTATTTAGTTTCGGTTTAGTTTATTTTACGTTTAGGTTTAGGTTTTATTTATTTTAGTTTATTTTATTTTAGTTTCAGTTTAGGTTTATTTTATATTATTTATTTTATTTTTATTTTAGGTTTAGGTTTTTTTAATTTAGTGTTTAAGTTTTATTTTTTATTTATTTTTATGTTTTAATTTTAAGTTTTATTTTTTTTAATTTAGTGTTTATGTTTTATTTTTTAGTTGAGTTTTTGTTAAAAATTTTTTAGGTTTAGATTTTATTTTTTATTTCTAGGTTTAGGTTTATGTTTTTATTTTATTTTTTTAGATTTAGATTTTAAGTTTTTTTTTAGTTTATTTTTCAATTTTCTTTTTTAGGTTAGGATTATTTTTAGTTTATTTTATTTTATTTAGTTTAGGTTTAGTTTATTTTTCATTTAGGTTTAGGTTTTATTTATTTTAGTTTAGTTTATTCTAGTTTCAATTTAAGTTTATTTTATATTATTTATTTTATTTTTATTTTAGGTTTAGGTTTTTTTTAATTTAGTGTTTAAGTTTTTATTTATTTATTTTTATGTTTTAATTTTAAGTTTTTTTTAGGTTTAAGTTTTTATTTAGTTTTTATTTTATTCTATTTTAGGTTTATTTTATTTTTATTTTACGTTTAGTCTTTATTTTAATTAGGTTTTTTATTCTTAAGTTTATTTTATTTTTTTAGTTTCGTTTAGAATTTTATTTATTTTAGTTTAGTTTTATTTTATTTTATTTTATTTTATGTTTAGGTTTTAGTTAGGTTTTATTTTATTTTGATATTTTATTATATTTAGGTTTGTTTTTTACATAATTTATTTTATATCTTTTATTTAGTTTAGGTTTGTTTTAGTGGTTTAAGGCTCAGGTTTAGTTTTAGTTGGGTTAGGGTAGGGTTTTGGGGTTAGGGTCAGGGTAGTGTAGACTAGGGTTTAAGATATTTAGGATTTAGGATTTAGTTTAGGGTTAGATAGATTATTTTAAATTTTAACCAGGTTTATGTTTATTTAGTTTGTTTATTTTTTTATTTACATGTTTATTTTTTTTATTTATTTTATTTTATTTTAGGTTTATTTAGTTTAGCTTAGGTCTTTTATTTTAGTTTATTTTTTAGGTTTAGGTTTTATTTTTTATTTTTAGATTTAAGTTTAGGTTTTATTTTAGGTTAATGTTGAGGGTTCATTTTTTTAGTTTAGGTTTAGGTTTATTTTTAGTTTATTTATTTATTTTTAGTTTAGGTTTAGGTTTTATTTATTTTATTTTAGGATTAGGTTTATTTATTTTTTATTTTAGGTTTTTTTTTTTAATTTATGGTTTAGTATTTATTATTTATTTATTTTTTGGTTTTACTTTTAGGTTTATTTTTTAAGTTTAGGTTTTTATTTAATTTTTATTATTTTTTTATTTTAGGTTTATTTTATTTTTATTTTATGTTTATTTTTATTTTATTAATTTTTTTATTCTTAGGCTTATTTTATTTTTAGTTTAGTTTAGGTTATTATTTATTTTATTTTATTTTAGGATTTAAGGTTTAGGGTTTAGTGTTTACAAATTTTTAGGGTTTAGGGCTCAGGGTTTAGGGTTTTAAGTTTAGGGTTTAGGGTTTAGAGTTTTAGGGTTTATGGTTTAGGGTTTAGGGTTTAGGGTTTAGGGTTTTTAGGCTATAGGGTTTAGGTTTACATTTAGGGTTTAGGTTTTCTAGTTTATTTTTAACAGAGAACAAATTTAGATTCAACATTTCTTTTTTTTTTGATTTCATCAACCAAGTAACAGACCAAGTTTTCTAAGACATAAGTGAAGACATAGATAAAGAATGAGCATGCATAAAGCAAAATAAAAACCCTTGATTACTAGAACTGTCTCTACTATAGTGACATAGTTCCATAAGCAGATCGACGATTCATTCTTCGCTCAGCTCCCATCAACCACCTTGGCCTCTCGACTAGCGGGATCCACCATCATATCTCTGATCTCTCCCATCTGTCACCACCATGACTATAACCTTTGTTGCTCCTCCTACCTCCATAGCCACCACTGCTCTGACCACCACCACCATATCCAGTAGCCCTTCTAGATCCCCCACCACCACTGCGATAATCACCGCCTCTGCCTTCGCTTCCATAGCTATATCTAGACTAAGCCTGGTTGATGGTGATGTTCCTGCCGTCAAGGTTCTGCCCATTCTTATGGTTTAAGTTTATTGGTTTTAGGTTTAAGTTTATTTTTTATTTATTTAGTTACGTTTAGGTGGTTTGGGTGGAGGTTATGGTTTATGGTTAGAGGTTTAGGGTTTAGGGTCAGGTGGTTGCTGGATTTAGGTTTAGGTTAGAGTAGGGTTTTAGGATAGGGTTTTATTAGGGTGTCAGGGTTTTGAATTTATGATTTAGTCAGCTTTTGGCCCAGGGAGTGGAGGGTCAGTTCAGAGGCTTTAGCCTCATGGTTTAGGGTGGTTTAGGTTTATTTTTAGTTGAGTTTTATTTTATTTTAGGTTTAGGTTTATTTTTATTTTAGGATTAGGTTTAGGTTTTTAGGGTTGGATTCAGGGCTTTAGGCTTTAGCTTTATGGTTTAGGGTTTTTAGGGTTTAGGTTTATTTTTTAGTTGAGTTTTATTTTTATTTTATTTTTTAGGTTTAGGTTTTATTTTTTATTTTTAAGATTAGGTTTAGGTTTTTATTTTATTTTTTAGGTTTAGGTTTTAGGTTTATTTTTGGTTTTATTTTTTAGTTTAGGTTTAGGTTTATTTTTAGTTTATTTTATTTTATTTATTTTAGGTTTAGGTTTAGGTTTAGTTTATTTTAGTTTTAGGTTTAGGTTTTATTTATTATAGTTTAGTTTACTTAATTTTAGGTTTATCTTTATTTTATTTTTATTTTAGGTTTAGCTTTTTTTTAGTTTAAGATTTAAGTTTTATTTTTTATATATTTTTAGGTTTTGTTTTTGGGTTTAATTTTTTTATTTATGTTTTTATTTACTTTTTACTTTATTTTATTTTAGGTTTATATTTTTTTATGTTTACTTTTTATTTTATTTAATATTTTATTCTTAAGTTTATTTTGTTTTTAGTTTAGGTTAAGTTATTATTTATTTTATTTTAGTTTATTTTAATTAGATTATTATATTTTACTTTTAGGTTTAAGTTTAGGTTTTAATTTATGCTTTTATTTTATTTTATTTTTTATTTTATTTAAGTTTATGTTTATCATTTATTTTATTTTATTATTATTATTCTTTTAGTTTAGGTTTAGGTTTTTAGGTTTTTAAGGTTTAGGGTTTAGGGTTTAGGGTTTCAGGGTTTAGACTTTAGGGTTAGGGTTTAGGGTTTAAGGTTTAGGGTTTAAGGATTAGGGCTTAGGGTTAGATTAGGGTTTAGGGTTAATTTAGGTTTAGGGTTTATGATTTTAGGGTTTAGGGTTATGGTTTAGAGTTAAGTTTTAGGGTTTAGGGTTAGGGTTTGGGGTTAGGGTTTGGGTTTAGGGTTTTTTATGGTTTTGGGTTTAAGGTTTAGGGTTTTTTATGATTTAGGATTTAAGGTTTAGGGTTGTAGGTTTAGTGTTTGGTGTTTAAGGCATTAGGGTTTAGCATTTAGGGTTTTAGGGTTTAGGGTTTAGGGTTTTTAGGGTTTAGGGTTTAGGATTTTTGGGTTTTTTTAACAAAGAACAAATTCATATTCAGTATTTCTTTTTTTATTTCATTTACCAAGTAACACACCAAGTTTTCTAAGACATAAGCAACAACATAGATAAAAAATTAGCATGCATAAGTAACACACCAAGTTTTCTAAGACACAAGCAACAACATAGATAAAAAATTAGTATGCATAGAGTAAATTCAAAACCCTAGACAACTAGAATTATCTCTACTGTAAAGACATACTTCATAAGCAACAGATCTGATTGGTTATTCTTCAGTTTATTTAATTCCCATCGAACCACTGACCACTTTCAGTAGGGATCCACCATCATTTCCCCGATCTCTCCCTTCGCCACAACCATGGCTGTAACCTCAGTCGGTCCTCTTGTCTCCAGAACCACCACTACTCTGACCACCACCTCCATATCCACCAGCACCTCCAGATCTCCCACCACCACTATGATAACCACTGCCTCCACCTTCACCTCCACCGCTAGATCAAGACTAAACATGGTTGACATTGATGTTCCTGCTGTCAAGGTTCTACCCATTCTTAGCATTTAGGTTTAGGTTTAGGTTTATTTTTTAATTTATTTAGTTACTTTATATTTAGGTTTAGGGTTTGGGGTTTAGAGTTTAAGGTTAGGATTTAGGATTTAGGGTTTAAGGTTTAGTGTTTAGTGTTTAGGGTTTAGGGTTTAAGGTTTTAGGGTTTATGCTTTTAGAGTTTAAGGTTTAGGGGTTAGGGTTAGGGTTAGGGGTTTAGGGTCTAGGGTTTAGGGTTTAGGGTTTAAGGTTTAGGGTTTTTTAGGATTCGGGGTTTAGGGTTTAGGGGTGTAGGTATACTGTTGTAGGTTTAGGGTTTAGGGTTAGTTTTAGGCTTTAGAGTTTAAGATTTAGGGTTTATGATTTTTTTTAAATTAAGTAAACTGGTAAGTTTAGGTTTATTTGGTTTACTTAGTTTATTTTTTTATTTATTTTAGTTTATTTTATGTTTTATTTTTTAGGTGGGTTTATTTTTTATTTTTATTTAATTTAGTTTATTTATTTTAGGTTTATTTATTTTAGTTTAGGTTTTTTATTTTAGTTTATTTTTTAGGTTTAGGTTTAGGTTTATTTTTTAGTTGAGTTTTATTTTTATTTATTTGTTAAGTTTAAGTTTTAAGGTTTTTGGGGTTTAGGGATTATCGTTAAGGGTTTAGAGTTTAGGGTTTTACAGTTTAGGGTTTTAGGGTTTAGGGTTTAGGGTTAGGGTTTAGGGTTTAGGGTTTAGGGTTTAGGGTTTAAGGTTTAGGGTTTATGATTTAGGGTTTAGTGTTTAGGCTTTAGGATTTAGGGGTTTTAGGGTTTAGGGTTTAGGTTTTAGGGGTTTAGGGTTTTGGCTTTTGGGTTTGGGCTTAGGGTTTTAGGGTTTAAGGTTTTAGGTTAGTTCTAGGGTTTAGGGTTTAGGGTTCAAGCTTTAGTTTAGGTTTATGTTTAAATTAAATAAACTAGTAGGTTTAGGGTTTTTTTTTAGATTATTTTTAGGGTTTAGGGTTTAGGGTTAGTTATGGTTTAATTTTAAAAAATTAAGTAAACCGGTAAGTTTAGGTTTATTTAGTTAATTTAGTTACATTTTTATTTATTTTATTCTTTATTTTTATTTATGTTTATTTTTTTTTAGTTTAGTTTATTTATTTTAGTTTAGATTTTTTATTATAGTTTTAGGTTTAGGTTTAGGTTTATTTTTTTAGTTTAGTTTTTTTATATTTTATTTTTTATGTTTAGGTTTTATTTTTTATTTTTAGATTTAGGTTTAGATTTTTATTTTATTTTTTTAGATTTATGTTTTAGGATTTTATTTTAGTTTTATTTTTAGGTTTTATTTTTTAGATGAGGTTTAGGTTTATTTTTATTTTATTTTATTTTATTTAGTTTAGGTTTAGGTTTAGGTTTAGTTTATTTTAGGTTTAAGCTTAGGTTTTATTTATTTTAATTTAGTTTATTTTGGTTTTGGTTTCAGTTTATTCTATTTTATTTAATTTATTTTTATTTTAGGTTTAGATTTTTTTTTAGTTTCGTGTTTAGGTTTAATTTTTTTCTTATTTTTAGGTTTACATTTTTAGGATTAAGTTTTTATTTTGTTTTTATTTTATTTTATTTTAGGTTTATTTTAGGTTTATTTTAATTTTATTTTACATTTAGTTTTTATTTTATTTAGGTTTTTTATTCTTAGGTTTATTTAATTTTTTTAGTTTAGTTTAAGTTATTAATTATTTTATTTCAGTTAATTTTTATTAATTAAATTTATTTTATTTTTAGGTTTAGGTTTAGCTTTTAGCTTAGGTTTTTATTTGATAGTATTTTTTGATTTTTTTTTAGATTTACTTTTTTTATTTATTTTATTTTTAAGATTTATTTTGTTTAATCTTAGGTTTTAAATTTTGGGGTTTAGGGTTTAGAGTTTAGGGCTTAGGGCTTAGTGTTTAGGGTTTAGGGCTTTAAGTTTTATGGTTTTAGGGTTTACTGTTTAGGGTTAAGGTTTAGGATTTAGGGTTTAGGGTTGAGTGAATAGGCTTTAGGGCTTAGGGTTTTTAGCATTTAGAGTTTAGGGTTAGCTTAGGGTTTAGGGTTTGGGGTTTATGATTGTAGGTTGTAGGTTTGGGGTTTAGGGTCTAGGATTTAGGATTTACGGTTTAAGGATTTAGGCTTTAGGGTTTAGGGTTGTAGGTTTAGGGTGTAAGGTTTAAGTTATAGGGCTTAACTTTTTTTTCTAAATTAAGTAAACGAATAGGTTTAGGTTTATTCAATTTAATTTTTATTTATTTGAGTTTATTTTATTTTTTATTTTCATTGAGGTTTATTCTTGATTTTTTTATTTTAGTTTATTTATTTTATATTTATTTATTTTAGTTTAGGTTTTTTATTTTCGTTTGTTTTTTAAGTTTAGGTTTTTTATTTTCGTTTGTTTTTTAAGTTTAGGTTTATTTTTTAGTTGAGTTTTATTTTTATTTTATTTTTTAGGTTTAGGTTTTGGGTTTTTATTATAGGTTTATTTTTAGGTTATATTTTACTTAGTTTGGGGTTTAAGCTTAGTTTATTTTAGGTTTTATATATTTTAGTTTAGTTTATTTTGCATTAGGTTTGGGTTTATTTTATTTTGTTTAATTACTTTTATTTTAGGTTTAGGTTTTTTTTTAGTTTGTGCTTTTGGTTTTATTTTTTATTTATTATTAGCTTTTATTTTTGTGTTTATCTTTCAAGTTTAGGTTTTTAATTAATTTTTAATTTATTTTACTTTTATTTTACATTTAGTTTTTATTTTATTTAGGTTTTTATTCTTAGATTTATCTAAATTTTTAGTTTAGCTTAAGTTTTTATATACTTTATTTTTGTTTATTTTTATTAGTTTACTTTATTTTATTTTTAGGTTTAGGTTTAAGTTTTGGGGTAGGTTTTTATTATATTTAGGTTTAGGAATTTTCGTTTATTTTATTATTAAGTTTAGGTTTTAGGGTTTTAAGGTTTAGGGTTCAAGGTTTAGGGTTTAGGGTTTAGTATTTAGGTTTTAGGGTTTAGTTTTAGGGTTTAGGGTTTAGGGTTAGGGTTTAGGGTTTAATATTTAGGCTTTAGCATATAGGGTTTTTATGGTTTAGGGTTCGCTTAGGGTTTAGGATTAATTTAGGGTCTAAAGTTTAAGGTTTATGGTTTAAGGTTTAGGGTTTAGGGTTTTTAGGGTTTAGGGTTTAGAGTTATAGGGTTTAGGGTTTAGGGTTTAGGGTTTAGGATTAAGGTTAGGGTTTAGGGTTTAGGGTTTAGGGTTTAGGGTTTATTGTTTAGGGTTTAGGGTTTAAGGTTTTTTAGGGTTTAGGGTCTAGGGTTTAGGGTTTAGGATTTAGGGTTTATGTTTAGGGTTTATGGTTTAGGGTTTTGGGTTTAAGGTTTAGAGTTCTAGGCTTAGGATTAGTTTTAGGGTTTAGGGTTTAGGGTTATGATTTTTTTTTAAAATTAAGTAAACTGGTAGGTTTAGGTTTATTTAGTTTATTTTTTATTTATTTTAGTTTATTTTATTATTTATTTTGATTTAGGTTTATTTTTATTTTTATTTAGTTTAGTTTATTTATTTTAGGTTTATTTATTTTAGTTTATTATTTAGGTTTAGGTATAGGTTTAGGTTTAATTTTTAGTTTAGTTTTATTTTTATTTTATTTTTTAGCTTTAGGTTTAATTTTTTTAGTTTTAGGTTTAAGTTTAAGTTTTTATTTAATTTTTTTAGGGTTAAGTTTTAGGTTTTTAGTTTAGGTTTAGATTTATTTTTAGTTTATTTTATTTTATTTAGTTTATGTTTAGGTTTGGGTTTAGGTTTAGCTTATTTTAGTTTTGGGTTTGGGTTTTATTTATTTTAGTTTAGGTTTGGGTTTATTTTCTTTTCATTTTAGGTTTAGTTTTTTTTTTAGTTTAGGGTTTAGGTTTTATTTTTTATTTATTTTTAGGTTTTATTTTTTAGGTTTATTATTTAGGTTTAAGTTCTTATTTAGTTTTTATTTTATTTTATTTTAGGCTTATTTTATTTTTATTTTAGGTTTTTCTTATTTTATTTAGCTTTTTATTTTTTTAGTTTAGTTTAGGTTTTTAGTTATTTTATTTTAATTTAGTTTTTACTTTTTATTTTATTTTTTTAGGTTTACATTTAGGTTTTATTTTATATTTTTATTAAACTTTATCTTGGTTTAAATTTTTTAATTTATCTTATTCTTAGGTTTTATTTAGTTTAGGTTTAGGTTTTTAGCTTTCAGAGTTTAGTGTTTAGGGTTTAGGGTTTAGGGTCTAGGGTTTGAGGTTTAGGGTTTATGGTTTTTAGGTTTTAATGTTTATGGTTTTTAGGGTTTAAGGTTTAGGGTTTAGGGTTTAGGTTTTAGGTTTAGGGTTCAAGTTTAAGTTTATGGTTTAGGATTTTTCATTTTTTTAACAGGAAACAAATTCAGATCCAACCTTTCTTCTTTTGATTTTATCAACCAAGTAACATGCCAAGTTTTCTAAGACACAAATGACAACATAGATAAAAAATGAGCATGCATAGAGCAAATAAAAAACCCTAGATAATTAGAACTGCTTCTACTATAAGGACACCCAGAATCGAGATCGACTAGTTCTTCGCTTTCCCAATCATGAACCACCTGTGCCTCAGTAGTAGGATACACAACCATATCCCCGATCTCTCCCTCCGCCACCCCCACGGCTGTAACCTCTATCGCACCTCCTGCCTCCATAACCATCATTGCTCCGACCACCACCTCCATATCCACCAACACCTCTAGATCCCCCACCACCATTACGATATCCACCGCCTCCGCCTTCACCTCCACCACCAGATCTAGACTGTGCCTGTTTGACTTGATGTTCCTGTCATTAAGGTTTTGCCCATTCTTAGGGTTTAGGTTTTTTTAGATTAATTAGGTTTTAGGGATTATGTTTATTTTTTAATTTATTTAGTTACTTTAAGTTAAGGTTTAGGATTTGGGGTTAGGGGTTTAGGGTTTAGGGTTTAGGGTTAGTTTTATTGTTTAGGGTTTAGGGTTTAGGGTTTATTTTTTTAAAAATTAAGTAAACTGGTACGTTTAGGTTTATTTAGTTTATTTTTTCTTTATTTTAGTTTATTTTATTTTCTTTTTATTTAGGTTTATTTTTTATTTATTTATTTTAGTTTATTTATTTTAGGTTTATTTATTTTAGTTTAGTTTTTTTATTTTGGTTTAGTTTATTTTTTGGTATATGTTTATTTTTTTAGTTTAGTTTTAATTTTATTTTATTTTTTAGGTTTAGGTTTTATTTTTTATTTTTATGTTTAGGTTTAGGTTTTTATTTTATTTCTTTAGGTTTAGAATTTAGATTTTTATTTTAGGTTTATTTTTAAGTTTTTTTTTTAGTTTAGGTTTAGGTTTAGTTTTAATTAATTCTATTTTATTTAGTTTAAGGTTTTGGTTTAATTTATTTTAGGTTTAAGATTAAGTTATATTTATTTTAGCTTAGTTTATTTTAGTTTTGGTTTATGTTTATGTTTATTTTTTTATTTTAGGTTTAGGTTTTTTTTTAGTTTAGGGTTTAGGTTTTATTTCTTATTTATTTTTAGGTTTATTTTTTAGGTTTAGGTTTTTATTTAGTTTTTTTATTTAGGATTTTATGCCACCATCTTTCAAGATCTTTGATGGTAGTGGGAACCCACAATAACACATTGCATACTTTAGAGGTGGTTGTTGCAACACCAGTGGCAGCAACACACTCCTCTTCTACCTTTTTATTAGTAGTCTGTCAGGTGTTGCATTTGATTGGTATGTCGAACTGACCAACGGATTGGGGAAGACTTTTGCTAAGTTGGAGCATCTCTTCTTCAAGAGGTTTGCTGGAGCTCAGTAGAGGGTGACTGTAGGCGACCTCATTGTAGAGAAACAGAAACTCAACGAGTCCCTTATTGATTACATTCTCTGGTGGTGCAACCTGAGCATGAAATGCGAACCACAACTATCTGAATAGCATGCCAAATAATTCATGTTTCTGTTGGACTCCCTCTCTAGTCTTATCAACAAGAAGAATGTCATCAGCAAAAAGCATACACCAAGGTACATCTTCTTATAAATGCCTCGTAAGAACATCCATAACTAAAGTAAAAAGATAAGGGCTTAATGTTGATCTTTGATGTAATCCAACTGAAATAGGAAAATATTTTGTCAATCCTCCTTGTGTTTGGACACAAGTAAGCTCTAGTATACATATCCTTAATGACTTGAATATAACCAATATTAACTCCTTCGCTCTAGAACTCCAAGAACATCTCTTGAGACTTTATCATAAGCTTTCTAAATCAATAAATATCATATGTAGATCCTTCTTACTTTCTCTATGCTTCTTATCAAACCTCTTAACAAATGTATAACATCCATAGTAGATCTACGGCATGAAACCAAACTGATTGTGAGAAACTTCTGTATCACATCGTAACCTATGCTCAATTACTCTCTCCCATAATTTTAATGTATGGCACATTAACTTAATTCCTCTATAATTTGCACACTCTTGTGCATCACCTTTATTCTTAAATATAGGAACCAATAGACTCTTTCTCCAGTCATCTGGCATTTTTTTAGTCTTTAAAATAATATTAAAAAGATTTGTAAGCCAAGAAATTCCTTGATCTCCTAAACATTTCCACACATCTATTGGAATATTATCCGGTCCTACTGCTTTTCCACATTTCATTTTCTTTAAAGCTTCACTAACTTAGATTTACTAATGACGATAGAAATGAAATTCTCATTTTTTGTTTAGGGTATTAAGGTTGCTAAAATCAATCATACTTTCAGATCCTTCATTGAAAAGTTTATCAAAATATCTCATCCACCTATTTTCGTATCTTTTCTAAGAAAAGCACTTTATTATTTTCATCCTTAATACACCTCACTTGAACTAAAACTTTACTTCTATCTCTTTGCTTAGCTAACTTATACATACATCTTTCACCTTCTTCGACATCTAATCTATTATATAAATCACTTAAGCTAAATTTTTTGCATCATATATTGCTTTCTTAGAATCTCTACAAGCCACTTTATATCTTTCCCAATTCTCCAAATTTTTACATCTAAACCAAATTTTATAACAATGCTTCTTAATTCTTATCTTTTCTTGCACACTCTGACTCCACCACCAACTATTCTTATTAAAAGAAGCTTTTCCTTTTGATTCTCCAAGCAAATCTTTAGCAACTTGCTTAATTTCACTTGATATTTTTTCCCACATAACGTTAGCTTCTTTATGAACACCCCAAATTCTAATATCTTGTAGCTTGCTCATAAAAATATTTTTATTTGTGTTCTTTAAGTGTCCCCATCTAATCCTAGGACAATAATTTAGTTTATTTTTCTTTTACAACCTTTCATCTTAAAATCTAAAACTAATATGATGTTGGGTACTTAAAATTTCACTTGGTATGACCTTACAATCTTTACAATTTAAACGATCTATTTTTCTTATCAGAAAATAATCAATCTGTGTTTTACTAGATCCATTTTTATAAGTAATAATATGTTCATCTCTTTTCTTAAAAAAAGTATTAGCAACTACAAAATCATAAGCTAAAGCAAAATCTAATATAGTCTTACCTTCTTCATTAGTCACTCCAAATCCATAACCACCATGAATACTTTTAAAATCTTCTACTACTCTACCAACATGTCCATTTAAATCTCCTCCAATAAATACTTTTCTTCAAGAGGTATCTATTAATCCTCTAATTCATTCCAAAATTTTTCTGCTTACCTCCAAACCTACTTGAGGAGCATAGACACTTATACCATTGATAATCTTAGTATCAATAATAATCTTTAAAGCTATAATTCTATCTCCACATCTATTAATACTTATAACATTATCCTTCAAACTTTTATCTATAATCACACCTACACCATTTCTAGTTCGACTTTTACGAATACCAAAGTTTAAAACCTAAACTATCAATCTCCTTGGCCTTCTTACCAACCCATTTAGTTACTTGAACACATAAAATATTTATCTTTCTATGAACCATAATATCTATTAATTCCATTAATTTACTTATAAGAGTACCTATATTCCAAGATCCTAACCTAATTCTAGTTTCATGGACTAACTTCTTTGGCATCCGTCAAAATGTGGGAACCCTTGCTTATTTAAAACCGCACTGAAGGCGATGCACGGCTCTAGCACATTTTTTTTATCAGATTGCCATACAGGGTCGCTTCGTGGGACGCCTAGCATTAACACAATGATTTAAAGGATTCATGTCATGATTATTTCAACAAATTTTATGTTGGTAGTTACTACCTAATAACTCTCCACTTTTGCATCGACTTGGGACCCAAGAATGGTAGTGTTATATATGGATTTGGAATTGGCTCTAATAGGTCAAATTGGCCACTTTGGGTCAAGTAGACCAATTGGTTTTAGTTTACTTAATTTTGGGAGTTTGATTTAGTTGAGTTTATATATGGATTTGGAATTGATATATAAATTCAATTGCAATTGGCTTGGGTTCAAATGGGTTTGGGTTCATTTGAACATTTCAAGTCAAAAGGGTTAAGTTAGGTTTAGCTTGAGCTAATTTTGGTTTGGCTTGATGATTGTATATTTCATTTATATTTGTGAATATGATTGAAGGTATGATTGATTCATGAGAAAATCAATTTAATTTTGGTTTTGGAATGAAGGAATTTGGCTAAGTCCATGGAGTTTGGTCATGTGGCTTAGGTTTGGATTTTCATTTGGTTTGATTTAGTTTTGATAATTTAAATGTATATTTCATTTAAATTTGTGAAGGTTATTGAAAATATGATTGATTTTTGAGAAAATCAATTAGGTTTGACTTGATTTAGATTAAGATTTGGCTAAGTCCATGGGGTAGGTTATATGGCTTAGGAAGGGTTTTGATTTAATTTTATTTAGTTTGATTTAGTTTTGATCATTTGAATGTAGATTCGATTTATATTTAGGAAGATGATTGAAGATATATATTTATTATCAGAAAATCAATTTAATTTGGATTTATTTGGATTAAGATTTGGCTAAGTCCATGGGATAGGTCATATGGCTCGGAAGGGTTTCAAGTTTGGATTTGATCATGGGCTTCAATCATTTGGTTTTGGAATTTAGGTTTGGATTTGGATTTGAATTTGATGTTTGGCTTGAGAAGGTGAACATGCATTTGATTTGGGTTTTAGGGTAGGTAGATTATCATAATCCCTAAGGCATAACTTAATCCTATGGTTAACCCTTCTAAATATTTAGGCTTAGGTTAAGTTTTTACCTAAATGTTAGAAGTATCCTATGACTAGGGAAGTCTTAGTGCCTAGAAGACTCCTAAGTCTAAAATGGGAAGATTGAATCCGCACTCCAAAAGTAAGGTCAACAGGCCTTAGGCTCCATAGTGTTGCCCTTGGAGATAGATGATTGGAAGTCTGAAGCCAAGTTTCACATTATAGATTTGGATACATCTTTCAATGCTTTGCTTGGGAGACCATGGATACATATGAAAAAAATAGTTCCATCATCTCTACATCAGTGTATGAAGTTTGTGAGAGGTGGTATCATATACTATGTCAGAGGAGATCTTAAGCCATTTACAGTTCATAAGGTCAGCATATATGAGGATGTGGCTTACTACCTCCCTCAAAATCAACAAGTCTATTCTCGTGAACTTGGCCAAAGTTTAAAAATAGAAAAAATAAAAAGAAAAAAAAATAAAGAGAAAAGGAAAAAAGAAAAGAAAAGAGAAAATGAAAAATAAAATAAAAGGGAGCGTAAATAGACTTGGAAGAGGAAGTGGAGCATGACATTAAATTCCACCCACAATTTGTTACTCCATTCGAACATATGGATAGGATGAACTAACCTCCACCAGGTAGAGAAAGAGACCAATTCAGAGGTAGTCCTAGGGGTGGAAAACATCTTTATTGGCCACCCAATAGAAGATATATCCTAACTACTAGGAGTACACCTGCTATCCATATAGACTTAGAATCTAGTTCATAGGATGAGTCTTATATGATTAGCACACTAGCCAGCTCTTCTCAGTAGTAGATTCCCTTGGAGGTGACACTTGAGCTAGATAGTGATGAAGATCAGACTCCAAAGCAAAGCATAAGTGTATCCAAGTCTATATGTGAAACAATTAGGCATCAGGTGGGAACCTTAGCTCTAACCCACTTTCGTCTCAAAAAGCTGAGGTTTTGGTAGTTAAGGAAGCCCTTAAGTCAACCATAGGTGTGAAGACTCAAAGGTTCTTTCTGGGGGCATCATCCTCAAGTCAAGAAGTTGATGTAGAAGTTGAGGATGATTCATATAAAGATTAATATAATTACCTTTTGATTGGTACTTGCTTTCTGTTCATAATTTAGCAAAGAAAGAGTTAATCCCAAATATTAGATCAAAGCACAGGATAAGACTACTTCGAAAGAATATGGAAGAATAAATATAAAAGCTCTCAATCAAGATCGAAACTAGATTCAGCATGGGTCCAATAATGATGATTATTAGCTCATCACCAATCATTTGGAATCTAATAGGTTCTTTTCAAATCACATTAACTCATATGAGGAACTGTGCTTAGAAACTTCAGATGATCCATATGATTTTAATGTTAAAGATGCACTACCAAAGTTTGAAGAAGAGATAAAGTCAACCATCGATGAGCTCAAGGAAATCAACTTAGGAAGTAAAGAAGATCCACACCTAACATACATCAGTTCTTTCATGAATGAAATTGAAACCAATGACTTAGTTAGGTTATTAATTGAGTTTAAAGACTTCTTTGCATTGAGTTATGAAGAGATTCTTGGATTGGCTCCTAACATAGCCATCCATAAAATAGCAATAGAGCCTACTTCTAATCCTATCAAGCAAGCTCCTAGATGCATGTGAGTAGACATAGAACAACAGATCATTTCTGAAGTCAAAAAATTGATCGATGCTAGCTTCATCTGGGAAAAAAATACTTTATCTGGTTAGCCAATGTTGTCCCAATTAATAAAAAAATTGACAAATTCACATATGCATCAATTTTAGGGATTTAAATAAGGCATGTCCAAAAGACAAATTTCCACTAATAATCTTGGAGTAGATGGTGGACATTGCCTCATCTCATGCAGTCTTCTCTTTCTTGGATGGCTCATCTAGATATAACCAAATAAAGATGTCCCCTAAAGATGAAAGAAATACTTCTTTTGGAACCTCGATCAGAATCTATTGCTATAAGGTCATGCCTTTCTACCTTAAAAATGTTGGTGCTACATACCAGTGGGCTATGACTTGAATCTTCGACAAACTTATTCATCATCAAGTTGAGTGCTATGTCGATGATCTCATGGTCAAAAGTAGAGAAAAGGAAGACCATCTCTTTGACTTGAGAGTAGTTTTTGAATAGTTAAGATAATTTAACCTAAAACTGAACCCCATGAAGTGTGCATTCAGAGTAGCTTCAGGGAAATTCCTTGGGTTTTTTGTCCAAGATCAGGGAACCAAAATCAATCTGGAGAAGATCAAGGCGATATTCAAAGTGCCACCCCAAAATGTTTAACTCAACTTTGATCATTCCAAGGTTGGTTGGCATATCTAAGATGCATTATATCCAACATATCAGAAGATGTCAGGCATTCTAAGCACTTGTCAAAAAGGATTTCAAGTTCAAGTGGGATGATAAGTGTGAGCATGCCTTCAAAGATATCAAGCATTACATGATGACACTGTCAGTTCTAGTAGTCCTTATCATGGTCATACCGCTCATACTTTACACTACTACATTAGATGACTCCCTTGGTGCTTTGTTGGCCCAAGCCAATGACAAAGGGAAGAAAAATGTTACTATCTTAGCCATCATCTAATCCTTACTGAGGCTAAGTATCTACCCATTGAGAGGCATAGCTTAGCTTTAACCTTTACATCCCAAAAGCCATAACACTACATGCTTCCTCATAAGGTGAACTTAATCTCTAGGATAAATCCACTATTGTATCTCATGACCTGACTGACACTATTTGGATGGTTGGCATGATGGTCCATGATCCTCTCGTAGTTTGACAATACCTTTGTAGCCCTCTATATGATGAAAGGACAATCACTTGTAGATTTCTTAGCAGCACACACACTTCCTATTGACTCTCCGGTTAATGATTATCTCATTGATGAATAAATCATGAATTTAGAGGATACTAGCATTATCCACTGAGAGATATACTTTGATGGTACAACTTCCCCTCAAAGAGGAGAAGAACCATAATCTACTATTCTAGGAAAGGTAGGGGTAGGAATTGTTCTCTTAACTCTAGACCGTGATGTGATGTGATTATCATATCATATATCCAATCCTTGCACCAACAATGAAGTCGAATATGATGCTCGATTGCTAACGTGGAGTTAGCCATTACTCTAAGCATCTAGAACATCAATATCTTTGGGGATTCTCAGCTAGTTATCAACCAAATCATTGGGTCCTATAAGGTTATAAAGCCCAAGCTGCATCACTATCACAAGTACACCATATAGTTGTTGGCCCAAATCCCAAAGGTTACCATTTATAAGATTCCACAAGGAGAGAACACTATAGCGTATGCTTTAAACAAGCTTACCAAGGAGTTGGCATGTTTGGAGGATGAGTTCATATCAATAAAGGTCCAAAATAGACAAGTCTTATCCCTTATTTATATTGAACTCATCAAAAGTACACTCTTGAAGGGGAGGTTACCATTGCCAAGAAGGACGAGGAGTTAGATTGGAGGCAACCATTCATGGATTACATAAATAAAGGTAAACTACCTCAAGAGAAGTCCCAAGCCTATGAGATGAGCCAGAGAGCACTTTCCTACACTCTTATGGATGGTGTCTTGTATCTGCAATCTTTCGATCATACGTTGTTATGTTGTTTAGACAAGCATGAAACCTGTAATATGGTGACCGAGGTACACTCAAGATTATGTGGAGCTAACCAATCTTGTCCGAAGATGAAAGCCAAGATCAAGAGACTATGATACTATTGGCCGTCGATGATCAAAGATTGCATGGATATGGCTAGGCGATGCTACCAATGTCCAATACACGGTATGGTCCTCTTCCAACCACCCAGCATTCTACATCCTATATTGGCCTTATGGCCACTCGAGTGTCGGGGGTACCAACATAGTGGGTCTGATTGATCCTCTTTCTTTCAAGGTTCATCAGTTCATTTTAGTTATTAGTGACTACTTTTCCAAATGGGTGAAAGAGATTCTGCTTAGAGAGGTCACAACTGCATGCTAATTTTTAGGAACCATATCGCATATAGTTAGTAGTGCCTCAAAAAATTATATCTGATAATGGTACTACATTCAAGAGCACAAAGATCAACAAATTTTCTCAGAGATACAACATAGATTGGAGATATTCTATCAACAACTACCCAATGGAAAATGTCTTAGTAGAAGCCTTCAACAAATCTCTCATCCAAATACTAAAGAAGACACTTGAATGACAAACAATAAGGATGAGTAGTTGAAGCCTTGGGCCTACCGCACCACATATAGAATAACCTCGCCTACTTCTTCTCCTTAGTGTATGGGTCTCAAATTCTTCCATTAGAAGTCCAACTCCCACTAAAGATAGCTATGGGTAGCAAGATCATAATAGAGATGCCAAGTATGACAGCTGTAGCATACCAAAACCTAGCTAGTAAAGCTAAAGTGATTCAAGCTCATAGAAAGTTGGTCCATCTTGGAGCTTTTCAAGTAGGAGAGCTTATTTTAGTTATAAGGAGACTAATTGTTGCCTGTCATAAGATGAGAGGCAAGTTTGAATCCACTTGGGAAGGCCCTTCTGCCATAGGGAAGGCCTACCACGAAGGATTTTGTCAGCTTATTAATCATAAGGAAGAGTGCCCAATGCTTCCAATAAATGAGCTCTACCTAAAGAAATATTATAAGTCATGTTTAAAAATAATCATTATCAATGAAAATTTCATTTTGAATTCAATCTCTTCCATATTGAAAGTATTCTTATTTGCAAATCCTCCCTGATGTGTTTAGGGTAGGTGTAAGGAACCCAAGCTGCATCCTATCCTTCATTGACACAAAATAAACACAAACTAGATGCAAACATATAAAGCAAACACATATTTTTTTTTATCTTGGGCTACTCTTAGTTGAGATAACATCCCTAGTGGCACTCACTCAATAGTTACTCTAGGTCAGGCTGACGTGCTACCCTGCTAGTGTGTGACTCTAATGGTCTTCTTTGTTTAAAGGATGTAGGTCTACTACACTTTCCTTCCTTACCTGGCCACTGCACATCGATGAGCTCATTGTTCATTTGGTAGGCCTTACTACATGGCTAGCAATCTACCTCATGTTGGCTTCATTTAAGAGGATGTGAGTCTGCTACGCTTTCATCTTGGATTAGCCTTTATGCACCGACTGGGTTGAGTATATTTGAGGTTTAGGATAAGTCCCCTAGCAACTACTTCCCTCTTGACTGCTTCAAGTCCTTCCCTCCCACTTAGTGCCTTAATCAAATCTAACCCAATCGATAATAGACTATCCCGATGATCAATTCTCTTGAAAAGTTGTAAGCCTACATTCTTTCTTTCTTTCTAGATTAATCATTGCATCGATGGGCACCTTAGGTTTTTCACTTGGTTCTCTCACTATGTTGACGGATACACAACTCATGTTGATGGATACACCTTAGGTTGGTTGGTTCTTGCACCTTAGGATACACCACTCATGGTAGATGTAAGTCTGCTATGCTTTCTCCTTGAGTTGGCCACGGTACAACTAAAGGCTTTCTTTTCCATGGCTCAAAATAAATTCCCTAGCAGTACCTCCCCTGTGGGCACTATATTTGGATCACATCCTTTGCGACCCCATTTAGACACTACCCGGGTTACTATCGGATTGGATAGTTCCCCTTTCCTAGCAACCACCCCTATGGTTGGAGAGTCCATCCTATGGTTTTGCATATTCTCCCTTGGTCTACTAAAATTGAGATAGGTAAAGGCTGACATAGCCCCTTCTTAGTGTGGTCCCTCGCACACCAATAAGGTCCATGTAAACATATAAATAAAATATGTATTCACTTGAGGATTAGGAGGACCCCCCCTAGTGGTTCCTTTTCCCAAGCAGGTATCCTATCTTTAGTGTCAGTAAAACTCCATATAGGAATTGTTTGACTACTCTTGAGTTGATATAAGTCCCTAACGACATTCACTCAGTAGTCACCTCTAAGTCGAGTTCAATTTGTTGTGCTACCAACAGGTCACCCCAACGATTGTTCCCTACTATAGAACATGTAAGTCTGCTACACCTTTTTCCTAGCATAGTCATTGCACACCGAAAGGCAACCCCTTATGTTGGCTAGCTCTACCCCACGACTAGTAGACTGTCCCTTTGGATTTGTAAATCTGAGATAGGACATGTCCAATATAGCCCCTTCTCAGTGGGCCTATCACACACAAGCATGGTCCATAAATTAAATCTATTAAATTTAATCGAGCTCACATCTCCAGCGGATATCCCCTCAATTCATAATCAAACTAAACCAAATAAATAATATCAAATCACATGAAATTAAGATAAAATTAATTGTGACTACTTTCGTGTTGACATAAGTCCCCAACGACATTCACTCAGTAGTCGCTATAGGTTATGTTCAATTTGTTGTGCATCCAACATGTCACCCCAGTTGTTCCTTGCTTTAGAAGATGTAAGTCTACTACACCTTTTTCTTGGCATAGTTGTTGCACACCAAAAGGCAACCCCTTAGGTTGGCTAGCTCTACCCCATAGCCAGTAGACTATCCCATTGGATTTGTAAACTTAAGGTAGGTCAAGGATGATGTAGCCCTTTCTCAGTGGGTCCATCACACACTGACAGTGTCCATACATTAACTCAGATTAAAATAAATCCAATTTGATTTTTGCTAGTGGAGTTAAATTACACCTTTCTCCCTAGTGGAGCCCCAAATCATATATAAAAAAGTCAAGCAAATAAATTAAATTCAAAACAAACCTCTCTAGTGGAACCAAATTAAACTAACTCTCCAGTAGAGTCTAAATCAAAGAAATCCAACCAAACTCTTATCCCAAGTGGATACATCCCCAAATAAATCTATGAAATTAAACTCAAATCCCAATCCCCAACAAATTACCCGAACCTGCTTTCTTAATGGAAGGTTCATATACCCGATCCCCAGTAGACTCATGCCCATATCTCTAGTAGATATGCCTCCACATCAATTAAAATAAAACAAATTAACGCAATTTGATCTTAGGTGGATTATAGATTCTTATCCCTAGTGGATTTTTTTTCACAAATCATATAATCTAATCAAATTCAAACCTTATCCCCAGCATATTTTCTTCTTGTATGGCCTCAATAAAGACCCCTCACATGTCATGTCCAATGCATGTATGATCCCCTAATGGATCTCCCTCCATGTCCATCACATGGAATTCTCATAAAATCTTATTTCTTCTCTTATGCACACCTTTAATACTTCAATGAAAAGCCTAACAATGTGTTTGTTCAAATTACATCATCTTAACATTGCAATCAAGATTTTATGATTTGTGATGGTGCAAGCTCAAACTAACTATAAAATATTATGCTAAACATATTATAGTATGAATTAACATACTATATTATATTAAAATATATGATGTTATATTGTAATTTGTAATAATATAATATATTGTCTAACATTACACCTCATTAAAATCACTTAAAATGAACAAATAACAAAATTTCCTCAAAATATGAATAATGTTCATTTTGGGTGTAAAATTGTTGTTTTTCAATTAGAAATGGCACAAAATAGCATAATTTTGGTGTTGCTTCTTAGTGTGTGCCATGAATTTGTCCAAAGTCTTCTCTCAACCTTAAAATTAACATTTTTGTGAGTTTTGAACCAATGTATTATAACAAAAGTAAAACATACTAAAATGTACAATAACTTTTAGTAACACACCACCACATTCATATACATGTGAAGTTATATTGTTAAGTACATTATATTTTAATATGCTTTCATATAATATATTATCTTACATTACACCTTAAAATGAATCACTTTAAGCAAAAAAATTTATAAAATTTGGTTGAAAAATGAACATTTATTTTGGATGCAAAATTTTATTTTTTATTATTAAATGACACACCATAGAACACCCCTAATGAGGTTCCCTAAATCTTACCTTAAATTTGGCCAAATCCCATCATCTCAGCCTATAAATCAGTATTTTTATGAATTATACTTGTACAAACTCTACTACATCATACTATAACAAACTAAAATATGTTAAACTAACATGATGCTACACTATATTATGGCATTCTATATTGTAATACACTATAACATATTATATTATATTATATTGCATATCACATCACAAGGGATTACTTAAAATAAAAAATCATAAAATTAGTCTAAAGAATAAAAAACTATATATTTTAGTCGTATGACTTACATATTTTAAATTGAAACAATATATTTTGATGCCATGATCTACCAATTATGAATTTGGTCAAATTCCATCATTTTAAAGTCTAAATCAACATTTTTATAAATAATGCTAGTCTAGGCTAGACTACATGATTGTAAAATACTAAAAGAATTAAAAATGCATAGAATAATATATTATGATATATGATGCAATACAATGTTACAATATATAATATTAATTTTGAACATAAAATCTTACTTTTTAGACTACAAGTGGCATAGCACACCTTTGGTACTACAACCTAATTCCCACTTCAAATTTAACAAATTTTATTATCTTATTTATTAAATCATTATTTTTATTATTTATAATAAAATAGACTATAGGGCACAATACCATATTATACTAAAACATTTTAAAACATCTTATAACATTCAAAAACACATTACTACATGCTCAAATACATGATGCTACATTATACTATAATATTTGGTATTATAATATGATTTAAGGTTAGGGTTTAGGGTATTCAAATCTCTAATAGTCAAATGGAAAGTCTCTTGAAGATATTTTATTTAGCTACCATAACTATGTTAGGATTAGGTCATTCTTTAGATCTACTCCTAATGACATCTTTATTCAAGGCTTAGGGTTTAGGTTTTAGGGTTGGGTTAGTTTGGGGTTTAGAGTGGTTTTGGATTTGGGTTTAGGGTTTAGGGTTTTTTTTTAGGTTTAGGGTTTTAGGGTTTAGGTTTTAAGGCTTAGGGGTTTATTATTTTAGGGTTTAGGGTTTAGGATTTAGGGTTTAAGGTTTAGAGTTTAAGATTTAAGGTTTAGGATTAGGGTTTAGGGTTTAGGGTTTAGGGTTTAGGGTTTAGGGTTTATGGTTTAATGTTTAGGGTTTAGAGTTTTTAAAGTTAAGAATTTAGGGTTTAGGTTTTAGGTTTTAGGTATAGGGTTTAAGTTTTAGTTTATGGTTTAGGGTTTAAGGGTTTTTTTAAAATTTTTAACAAAGAACAAATTTATATTCGACATTTTTTATTTTTTATTTCATCAACCATGTAGCAGCACAAGTTTTCTAAGACACAAGCAAAGACATGGATAAAAAATGAGCACCCATAGAGAAAATAAAAACCCTAGATAAGTAGCAGAACTATCTCGATTATAAAGACATAATTTTGTAAGCAGCAGATCGGACTGACTGTTCATCAATTTCTCTAGTTCCCACAAAACCACCACTGCTTCTCGAGTAGCGAGATCCGCCATCATATCCCCAATCTCTCCGTCTACCACCACCATGGCTATAACCTCCATTATTCCTCCCACATCTATAACCACCACTGTTCCGAGCACCACCTCCATATCCATCAGCACCTCCATATCCCCCACCATCACTATGATAATCGCTGCCTTAGCCTTCGCCTCCATCGCTAGATCTAGATTAAGCCTGGACGGTGATGTTCTTGTTGTCAAGCTTCTATCCATTCTTAGGGTTTAGGGTTAGTTTAGGGTTTACTATTTAGAGTTTAGGGCTTAGGGTTGTAGGTTTTGGGGTTTAGGGTTTAGGGTTTAGGGTTTACAATATAGGATTTAAGGTTTAGGTTTTAGGGTTTAGGGTTGATATATTTAAAGTTTAGTGTTTAGGGTTTTAGGGTTTAGGGTTTAAAGTTTAGGTTTTAGGGTTCAGTGGTTTAGGTTTGTGGTTGTTTTAGGTTTTGGATTAGTTTAGTAGAGTTTGGGTTTAGGTTTAGGTTTATGATAAGGTTTTTATTTATTTTAAATTAAGTAAATCAATAAGTTTAAGTTTACTTAGTTTATTTAGTTTATTAACTTTATTTTTTATTTATTTAAGTTTATTTTATTTTTTTATTATTTACTTTAAATTTTTATTTTTATTTAGTTTAGTTTATTTATTTTAGTTTAGGTTTTATCATTTATTTTATTTATGTTTATTTTAACTGAGTTTATTTTTATTTTATTTTTTTAGTTTGTTTTATTTTTTATTTTTTAGGTTTAGGTTTTATTTTATTTATTTTAGTTTAGGTTTATTTTTTTAGGTTTATTTTAGTTTTGTTTATATTTTAGGTTTAGGTTTATTTTAGTTTATTTTATTTTATTTTATTTAGGTTTTTTTATTTATTTAAGTTTAGGTTTTTATTTTATTTATTTTATTTATTTTATTTTTTTAGGTTTATTTTATTTTATTTTTATTTTTTATTTATTTTAGAGTTTTATTTATTTTAATTTATTTTTAGTATTTATTTATTTATTTTAGTTTATTTAGGTTTATTTAGGTTTAATATTATTTTAATTAAGTTTAGGTTTAGAGATTTATTAATTTAATATTTTTAAATTTTAGATTTATAGTTTAGAGGTTTTAGAGGAGGTAGTGTAGGGTTTATGGTTTGGGAGGGTCAGGGCCCAGGGTTTATGCAAGAGAGTTGAGGGAGTGGCAGTGGCAGTGATAACCCAGTGTGGGGAATTTAAGTCAGGTAATGGTAGTAGGATTTAGGGAAGGCCCAGGGTGGGGTGTAGGGCCCAGGAGTGAAGAGATGGAGTTTAGGGTTTAAGAGCCTGAGCCCAGGCCTGGGAGGTCAAAGTCAGGTTAGTAGGGTTTAGGGTGGGGCCTAGACAGGTCAGGGTCAAAAGATTAGGGTTTAGGGCCTGGGTGTCATTAGGGTTTTAAATAAGCAAACAAGTTAAGTTTTATTTAATTTATTTATTAATATTTTATTATTTAGGTTTATTTTTTTATTTTCATTTTGTTTAGTTTATTTATTTTAGGTTTATTTATTTAATTGTTTTATTTTAGTTTATTTTTTTAGGTTTAGGTTTAGCTTATGTTTATTTTAGTTTTATTTTAGTTTATTTTTTTAGGTTTATCTTATTTCATTTTTTTTAGGCTTAGTTTAAATTTTATTTTATTCTTTTAGGTTTAGGTTTTAGGTTTTCATTTTATGTTTATTTTTAGGTTTTAGTTTTCAATTTACCTTTAGGTTTAATTTTAGTTTATTTTATTTTATTTAGTTTAGGATTTAGGTTTAAGTTTAAGTTTTATTTATTTTAGCTTAGTTTATTTTAGTTTAGATTTGAGTTTATTTTATTTTGTTAATTTTATGTTTAGGTTTTTTTTAGTTTAGGGTTTAGGTTTTATTTTTTATTTCTTTTTAGGTTTTAATTTTAGGTTTTTTTTGGTTTTAGGCATTTATTTAGTTTTTATTTGATTTTCTTTGTTATTTATTTTATTTTACATAGTTATTATTATTTAGGTTTTTATTTTAGGTTTATTTTATTTTGATTTAAGGTTTTATTTATTTTATATTAGTTTTATTATATTTATATTTACATTTTAGTCAAGTTTAGTCAGTAGTTTATGTTTATATTTTATTTATATTTTATTTAGGTTTAAGTTTTTTATATTTTATTTTAAGTTTATTTAGTCTTTAGGTTTAGGGTTTTGGGAGGGCCTGGGCCCAGGGCCTGGATTTGTGTTTATAACATGTGGCCCAGGATTAGATTTAGGCCTGGGCCTGGGTGGAGTAGGCCTGGGTTTGGTGTTAGTTTAGGGCCTAAGGTTTAGGCTTTAGGCCTGGGTTTAAGGTCAGTTTAGGTTTTTAGGTTTAGGGCCCAGGGTTTAGGCACAAGACTGGGGCCTGGGGGGTGGTCAGAGCCTGTTTAGTGGCCTAGGGCCCAGGTAGTTTAGGTGTCACAGGTCAGGGCCTTTTAGGTAGGGTCAGTGCCCAGGGTTTAGGCCTAGGCCTGTGGTAAGATTTAGGGTCAGGTTTAATATCTTTAAACAAGCAAACCCATGTTTAGGTTTAGTTTATCTTATTTATTTTAGTTTATTAGATTTTATTTTTTTTATTTAGGTTTATTTTTATTTTGATTTAGTTTAGTTTACTAATTTTAGTTTAGGTTTTATTTGTTTTTTTGGGTTTAGGTGGCTTATTTTTTAGTTTATTTTTTATTTTATTTTTTCATTTTGGTTATATTTTTTATTTTTAGGAATAGGTTTAGGTTTTTATTTCATTTTTTTTGGTTTAGGTTTTAGGTTTTTATTTTAGGTTTATTTTTAGGATTTATTTTTAGTTTAGGTTTATGTTTACTTTTAGTTTATTTTATTTTATTTAGTTTAGGGTTTAGGTTTAAGTTTTCATTTTATTTATTTTAGTTTAGTTTATTTTAGTTTAGGTTTAGGTTTATTTATTTTGTTTATTTTAGGTTTAGTTTTTTTTAGTTGAGGGTTTAGTTTTTATTTTATATTTATTTTAAGTTTAGTTTTTAGGTTTAAGTTTTTTTATTTAGGTTTTTAAGTTTATTTATTTTAGTTTAGTTTAGGTTTTATTTATTTTATTTTAGTTTAGTTCTTATTTTTAATTATTTTATTATTTTTACATTTAGGTTTAAGTTTAAAATGTAAAAAAATGTAAAAATAAGGTTTAAGTTTAGGTATTAAGAAGCATAGAGAAAGTAAATAGGATCTACATATGATATTTATTGATTTAGAGAAAGCTTATGATAAAGTTTCAAGAGATGTTCTTTGGAGAGTTCTAGAACAGAAAGGAGTTAATATTGGTTATATTCAAGTAATTAAGGATATGTATACTAGAGTTGTTACTTGTGTCCAAACACAAGGAAGATTGACAAATATTTTCCTATTTCAGTTGGATTACATCAAGGATTAGCTTTAAGCCCTTATGATTTTTACTTTAGTTATGGATGTTCTTACTAGGCATTTACAAGAAGATGTACCTTAGTGTATGCTTTTTGCTGATGACATTCTTCTTGTTGATAAGACTAAAGAGGGAGT
The DNA here is from genome assembly GCA_021442155.1 of Cymbidium sinense. NCBI lineage: Eukaryota > Viridiplantae > Streptophyta > Magnoliopsida > Asparagales > Orchidaceae > Cymbidium > Cymbidium sinense. Next base: position 16,142,142 of record CM038214.1, read on the forward strand.
CCAATAGAAACTTGAATTATGGAGGCCAACTCTAGAGTCTAAAGGTTTTCATTTAAGTAGATCTAAACCTGAATATATGGAGTGTAATTTTAGTTGTAGAAGTTCTAGTGATAGTGTTGTGACATTAGGTGAACAAGTCATTAATAAGAGTGAGCGTTTCAGATATTTAGGCTCTATAGTTCAAAATGATGGTGAAATAGATGGAGATGTTATTAGTAGAATTCAAGTTGGATGGTTGAAGTGGAGGAATGCATCTGGCCTATTATGTGATAGAAAAGTTCCACTTAAACTTAAGGGAAAGTTTTATAAGATGGTGGTAAGACCTGCAATGACTTATGGTGTAGAATGTTGGCCAATAAAAGAGAAGCATACGACCAAGTTAAGTGTTACAGAGATGAGGATGCTTAGCTGGATGAGTTTTTACTCTTAGAGATAGAATGCAAAATGAGTATATTCGGAAAAAGTTGGAGTAGCTCTAGTGGTAGATAAGATTAGGGAGAGTCGCCTTAGATGGTTTTACATAAAGCGTCGTCCGATGACAGGGAGAGTAGATGCATTAGATTTTCTTACGTTAAGAAAGGTAGAGGTAGACCTAAAAGACTTGGTTAAGATGTAAAAAATGATCTTAGTATACTTGATTTAAATGAGAGAATTTGACACAATAGACACAATGAGATGAAGGATTCATGTAACCCACCCAGTGGGATTAAGGCTTGTTGTTGTGTAAGTTTAGGTATTAGTTTAGGTTTTAATTTATTTATTTATTTAGGTTTTATTTAGTTTATTTAGTCAGGTCGGGTTAGGGTTTAATGTAGGATTTGGGGTTTAGGTGTGGTAGGGAGGGTTTAGATTTTAGGCCCAGGGCCTGGGTTCAGGGTCCAGGATTTTCAGGTAGGTTTAGGCCCAGGGTTTAGTGTTTTGAGGTTTAGGTTAAGGTGAGGTCAGCTCAGTCAGGTGGTTGGAAAGTTTAGGATTTAGTGGCTCAGGGTTGGGTAGAGGTCAGTTTAGGGAGGGAGGGTTTAGGGTTTTAGAGGGTTTAGGGTCAGGTCAGGTTAGGGCAGGGCCTGGGTGGTAGTTTAGGGTTGCCTGGTGGAGGGTCACTCACCACTCAGTTTAGGATTAGTTTTAGGGTTTTAGGTTTAGGGTTTAAGGTTTAGGGTTTTTTTAAATTAGGTAAACTAGTAGGTTTAAGTTTATTTAGTGTATTACATTTCTATTTTAATTTAAGTTATTTTTTATTTTATTTAATTTAGTTTATTAATTTTAGTTTAACCTTTTATTTTTGTTTATTTTTTATGTTTAAGTTTAGATTTATGTTTATTTTTTATTTTAGTTTTATTTTTATTTTATTTTTTAGGTTTATGTTTTATTTTTATCTTTTAAGTTTAGGTTTTTATTTAGTTTTTATTTTATTTTATTTTAAGTTTATTTTATTTTTATTTTGCATTTAGTTTTTTTATTTAGGTTTCTTATTTTAATGTTTATTTTATTTTCTAATTAAGTTTAGGTTTTATTTTATTTTATTTTTACATTTAGGTTTAGGTTTAGGTTTAGGTTTTAGTTTAGGTTTTTATTTTATTTTATTTTTTTTATTTTGTTTAGGTTTACATTTTTATGATTTATTTTATTTTTAGGTTTTATTTAGTTTAGTTTAGCTTTAGGGGAAGGTCAGGATTTAGGGTTTGGGGTTTAGGGTTTAGGGTTTAGGGTTGTAGGTTTTAGGGTTTAGGGTTTAGGATTTTGGGTTTTTGGTTTATGGTTTAGGATTTATGGCTTAGTGTTTAGGGTTTTAAGGTTTAAGGTTTAGGGTTGTAGGTTTAGGGTTCAAAGTATAGGGTTTAGGTTTAGGTTTAGTTTTATGGTTTAGGGTTTAGGGATAGGTTTATTTTTTAAATTAAGTAAAATCATAAGTTTATGTTTATTTAGTATATTTTTTATTTATTTTAGCTTATTTTATTTTTATTTTTATTTAGGTTGATCTTTTATTTAGTTTAGTTTAATTATTTTGGGTTTATTTATTTTAGTTTAGGTTTTTTATTTTAGTTTATTTTTTAGGTTTAAGTTTAGGTTTATTTTTTTGTTTAGTTTTTTTTAGGTTTAGGTTTTATTTTTTATTTTTATGTTTAGTTTTAGGTTTTTATTTTGTTCTTTTAGGCTTAAGTTTTAGGTTATTATTTTAGGTTTATTTTTACATTTTATTTTTTTAGTTTAGTTAAGATTTTATGTATTTTATTTTTGTTTACTTTTTATTTTTCCTTTAATTTCCTTTGTAGGTTTAGGTTTATGTTTTTGTTTAAGTTTTTATTTTATTTAATTTTGGTTTATGTTTTTTTATTTTATTTTTTTAGGTTTTATTTAGTTTAGGTTTAGGATTTTAGCTTTTCAGGGTTTAGGGTTTAGGGTTTAGGTTTAATGTTTAGGGTTTAGGCTTAAGGTTTAGGGGTTAGGGTTTATGGTTTTGGTTTTAGGGTTTAAAGTTTAAGTTTTCAGGGTTTAGGGTTTAGGATTTAGGGTTTAGAGTTTTTAGGGTTTAGGGTTTAGGTTTTAGGTCTAGTGTTTAGGATTTAGTTTAGGGTTTAGGGTTTCTAGTTTTTTTAATAGAGAAGAAATTCAAATTCAATATTTCTTCTTTTCGATTTCATCAACCAAATAACACACCAAGTTTTCTATGACATAAGTGATGACATCGATAAAAAATAAGCACGCATAGACCAAATCAAAAAGCCTAGATAACTAGAATTATCTCTATTATAAAGACACAGTTCCATAAGTAGCAGATCAGATTAGCCATTCTTCAATTTCTCTAGTTCCAATCAGAACCACCCATGCCTCTCGGGTAGCAGGATCCACCATCTCCCAGATCTCTCCCTCTGCCACCACTATTGTTGTAATCTTCATTGCTCCTCCTACCTCCATAACCACCACTGCTCAGACCACCACCTCCAGATCCACCAGCACCTCCAGATACCCCACCACCACTGCGATAATCATTGCCTTCGCCATCACCTCTAGCGCCAGATCTAGACTGAACTTGATTGATAGTGATGTTCCTGCCGTCAAGGTTCTGCCCATTATTTGGGTTTAGATTTATTAAGTTTTAGGGTTTAGGTTCATTTTTTAATTTATTTAGTTACTTTAGATTTAGGTTTTGGGTTTGGGGTTTAGGGTTAGGGTTTAGGATTTAGGGTTTAAATTTTGTGATTTGTGGTTTGTTTTTGTGGGTTTATGCTTTGGATCGGGGTTTAGGGTTAGGGTTTGTGGTTTATGGTGTAGTTTTTAGCTTTGTGGTTGTGGATTGAGGGTATAAGGAGTTTGGTTACTTATGGTTTAGAGTTTACTTTAGGGTTTGTGGTTTTGGGTTTGGTTTGTGTGGGTTTAGGATTTAGGCTTTAAGCTTAGGGTTTAGGATTTAGGGTTTAGACTTTTTTTGTAAATTAAGTAAATCGTTAGGTTTATGTTTATTTAGTTTATATAGTTTATTTTTTATTTATTTTAGTTTATTTTATTTTTTTATATTTATTTTATTTATTTTTTATTTATTTATTCAGGTTTATTTTTTTAGTTTAGATTTTAATTTAATTTATTTTAGGATTATTTTATGCTTATTATTTAGTTTAGTTTTAGTTTTATTTTATTTTTAGGTTTAGGTTTTATTTTTTTATTTTAGGTTTAGTTTAGGTTTTATTTTATTTTTTAGGTTTAGGTTTTATGTTTTCGCTTTAAGTTTATTTTAGCTTTTATTTTTTTTTAGTTTTAGGTTTATTTTTAGTTTATTTCATTTTATTTATTTTAAGGCTTACATTTAGTTTTTTAAGGTTCAGGTTTAGGTTTATCTTATTTTCTTTATTTTAGGTTTATGTTTTTTTTTTATTTTAGGTTTTAGGTTTTATTTTCTATTTATTTTTAGGTATATTTTTTAAGTTTAGGTTTTGTTTAATTTTAGTTTTATTTTATTTTAGGTTATTTTTTTTTATTTTAGTTAGGTTTTTATTTTTAGTTTAATTTTTTTATTTTAGTTTACATTTTTATTTATTTTATTTTAGTTTAGGTTTTATTTTTTATTTTTTTATTTTATTTTAAGGTTTATGTTTAGTTTAAGGTTATGGTTTTAGTTTAGGTTTTTATTTGATTTTATTTTTTATTTGATTTAGGTTTAAGTTTTTTATTTATTTTATTTTAAAGTTTTATTTAGTTTAGGTTTAGGTTTTAGGTTTTGTGGTTTAGTGGTTTAGGTAGTGGTTTAGGGTTGTAGGTTTTGGGTTTAGAGTTTCACTTTAGTATTATGGTTTATGGTTTAGGATTTAGGGTTTAAGTTTTATGGTTTTATGGTCTTTGGTTTGCCTTTAAGTTTTGCTGTTTTTCAATTTTTATTATTATTATTATTTTTTAAATTTAGACAACTAGTAGTTTAGGTTTATTTAGTTTATTTATTTTATGTATTATTTATTTTAGTTTATTTTAATTTTTATATTTATTTTTATCTAGTTTAGTTTATTTATTTGAGGTTTATTTATTTTAGTTTATTTTTAGGTTTAGATTTAGGTTTAGATTTATTTTTTATTGAGTTTTATTTTTATTTTATTTTTTAGTTTAGGTTTTATTTTGATTTTATTTTTCAAGGTTTAGGTTTAGATTAGGTTTATTTTGGTTTTGTTTTACTTTAGTTTAATTTTATTTTAGTTTAGTTTATTTTATTTAGTTTAGTTTAGTTTAAGTTTAGTTTATTTTCTGCTTAGGTCTATGTTTTATTTATTCTTAGTTTTATTTTAGTTTAGATTTAGGATTAAGTTTATTTATTTTTAGGTTATGTTTTTCTTTTTAGCTTAGGCTTTTAGGTTTTATGTTTTATTTCTTTTTAGGTTTATGTTTTTATTTAACTTAATTTCAGGTTTATTTTTGTTTTTATTTTATGTTTAGTTTTTATTTTCTTTAGGTTTTTATTCTGAGGATTATTTTAATTTTGAGTTTAGTTTAAGGTTTTATTTATTTTATTTTAGTGTATTTTTATTTCTTTATTTTATTTTATTTTAGTTTAGGTTTTAGTTTTTTATTTTTATCTTATTATCTTTAGGTTTTGTTTCATTTATGTTTTAGTTTATAGTTTAGGTTTTGGGGAATGCACAGGTATGGTGTGGTAGTGTTAGCCTAGGTTTGGGGTTTTAGGGTTTTTGGTGGTGGTTGGCCTAGGATTTATGATCTTGTGGCTCAGTTCTGGGTGTGGCCCATGTTTAGTGGAGGTCAGGGCCTGGCTGGTTTTGTGGCCTTGGGTTTAGGGTCAGCTTTATTAGCTTTAGAGCTCAGGGTATTTTGGTTTTAGGATTTAGCGTTTAGGTTTAGGAGTTTTTTTAAATTAAGTAAACCAGACTAGCTAATTTAATTTATTTTATTTTAATTAGATTTTTTTTTTATTTTTAGTTTATTTTTTATTTTTATTTGGTTTATTTTATTAATTTTATGTTTAGTTATTTTAATTCAAATTTTATTTTAGTTTATTTATTTAAGTTTAGGTTTAGGTTATGCTTATTTTTTAGTTTAGTTTTATTTTTATTTTATTTTTTAGATTTAGTTTTTATTTTTTATTTTTAGGTTTAGGTTTAGGTTTTTATTTTAGTTTTATTGTTAGGTTTTATTTTTAGTTTAGGTTTAGGTTTATTTTTATTTTATTTTATTTTATTTAGTTTAGGATTTAGGTTTAGTTTATTTTAAGTTTAGGTTTAGGTTTTATTTATTTTGTTTAGGTTTAGTTTTATTTTGTTTGTTTTAGTTTTTTTTTTAGTTTTAGCTTTTATTCTCTTTATTTTAAGTTTATTTTTAGGTTTAGGATTTTATTTAGTTTTATTTTATTTTATTTTAGGTTTTATTTTTTATTTTACCTAGTTTATTTTATTTTAGGTTTTATTTTAGGTTTATTTTATTTTTAGTTTAGTTTAGGTTTTATTTATTATATTTTAATTTATTTTTTATTTTATTTTCATGCTTAGGTTTAGCTCAGTTTAGGTTTAGGTTTTAGTTTTTTTTCATCTTTTATTTTATCTTTTATTTTATTTAGTTTAGCTTAAGTTTTTTAAGTTTTAAGTTTAGTGGCTCAGTTTTCAGTGGCTAGGGTCTGGGGCTCAGTGGCTCCGTGCCTAGGCTCAGTGGATCTAGTTTTAGTGGTCTTATTTTAAGGCTAGGGTTTAGGGTCAGTGGCCTGGGTGGTCCTGGCTCAGGTCTGGTTTACTTTTAGGATTTAGGGTTTGTGGTTACTTTTTAAAAAAATTAAAAAAACCCATAGTTTAGTTTATTTAGTTTTATTATTTATTTAAGTTTATTTTATTTTTTATATTTATTTAGGTTTATTTTTTATTTTTATTTAGTTTAGTTTAATTATTTTAGGTTTATTTATTTATTTTTTAGGTTTTTTATTTAAGTTTATTTTCTTGGTTTTGGTTTAGGTTTATTTTAAGTTTAGTTTTATTTTTATTTTAGTTTTATGTTTAGGCTTTATTTTTTATTTTTTAGGTTTAGGTTTTGGTTTTTATTATATGTTTTGGGTTTAGGCTTTAGGTTTTTATTTTAGGTTTATTTTAGTATTATTTTAGTTTAGTTTAGGTTTTATGTATTTTATTTTAGTTTAGTTTTTTATTTTATTTTATTTTCTTTTAGATTTAGGTTTAAGTTTTATTTTATTTTATTTTGGTTTAGTTCTTTTATTTATTTTATTTTTTAGATTTTATTTAGTTTAGGTTTTTGAGTATTTAGGGTTTGTGTTCTGGGGGTTTAGGTTTGGGTTTGTTTGGGGTTTAGGGTTTAGGGTTTAGGGTTTAGGTTTTAGGGTTTAGGGTTTAGGATTTAGGTTTTAGGTCTAGGGTTCAGGTTTTAGTTTAGGGTTTAGTGTTTTTAGTTTTTTTATTAATAAAGAACAAATTCATATTCAACATTTCTTCTTTTCGATTTCATCAACCAAATAACACACCAAGTTTTCTAACGCAAAAGCGACGACATAGATAAAAAATGAGCATGCATAGAGTAAATAAAAATCCCTAGATAATTAGAATTGTTTCTACTGTAAAGACACAGTTTCATAAGTAACAGATCGGATTGGCTATTATTCAGTTTCTCTAGTTCCCATAAGAACCACCTCCTCTCGAGTAGTGAGATCCACCATCATATCCCAGATCTCTCCCTCCGCCACCACCACAGCTATAATTTTCATCACTCTTTCAACCTCCATAACCACCACTACTCCGACCACCACCTCCATATCTCAAGACCACCAAAGACCACCATCCCCACCACCACTACAATAATTGCTGCCTTCTCCTCCATTCCTGTGGTAGGTTTATTAGGTTTTAGGTTTTAGGTTTATTTTAAATTTATTTTATTACTTTAGGTTTTTAGATTTTGTTTGGGGGGTTGTGGTTGTGGTTTAGGTTAAGAGTTTAGAGTTTAGGGTTTAGGGTTGGGTTTATGCTTTAGAATGGGGTTTATGTGGGTTTATGTTTTAAGGTTTAGGGTTTAGGGTTTAGTGTTTAGGCTTTAAGGTTTTGAGTTTTGAGGGTATAGGGTATAGGGATTAGGGTTAATTTAGGGTTTAGGGTTTAGGGTTAGTTTTAGGGTTTATGGTTTAGGATTTAGGCTTTGGGGTTTAGGGTTTAATGGTTTTTTAAATTAAAGCAACCCACCAGTTTATTTAGTTTATAGTTTATTTTAAAATTTTAATTTTTATATTTTATTTAGGTTTATTTATTTTAGTTTAAGTTTTATTTTAATTTATTTTTTAGGTTTAGTTTAGGTTTGTGCTTATTTTTTTAGTTTAGTTTTATTTTATTTTATTTTAGGTCACGCTTTATTTTATTTTAGGTTTAGGTTTAGGTTTTTATTTTGTTTTTTTAGGTTTAGGTTTTAGGTTTTTATTTTTTTAGTTTAGGTTTAGTTTTTTTTAGTTTATTTTATTTTATTTAATTTAAGTTTTAGGTTTAGTTTATTTTATGTTTAGGTTTATGTTTTATTTATTTTAGTTCAGTTTATTTTAGTTTAGGTTTAGGTTTATTTTATTTTATTTATTTTTGGTTTAGGTTTTTTCAGTTTAGGTTTTAGGTTTTATTTTTTATTTATTTTTAGGTTTTATTTTTAGGATTATTTTTAAGGTTTAGTTTATGTTTAGTTTTTATTTTATTTTATTTTAGGTTTATTTTTATTTTACATTTAGTTTTTATTATATTTAGGTTTTTTATTTTTAGGTTTCATTTATTTTTTAGTTTGGTTAGGTTTCCATTTGTTTTATTTTAGTTTAGTTTTTATTTTTTTATTTTCTTTTATTTTTACGTTTGGGTTCTGGTTTAGGTTTTGGTTTAGGTTAAGGTTTTAGTTTAGGTTTTATTTTATTTTATTTATTTATTTATTTTATTTTTAGGTTTCATTTAGTTTTGGTCTAAGTTTTTGTTTTTGTATTTTATGATTTAGGGTTTAGTTTTAGGGTTTTTTTTTAAAAATTTTTTTATTCTTTTAATTTTTTATTTTTATTTGGTTTTATTTTGTTTCTTTTATTTAGTTTTGTGCTTATTTATATTTTTTTTTATTTATTTAGTTTATTTTATTTTATTTTCCTTTTTTCATTTTAGTTTAGTTTATTTTATTTTGTGGTTTTATTTATATTTTAGTTTATTTTAGTTTTAGGTTTCACTAGGTTTATTTATTTTGGATGTGTTTTATTTTATTTAATTTTTTGTTTAGGTTTTATTTTTATTTTTAGATTAAATTTTTATTTTATTTTATTTCTTAAGTTTAGGTTTCTTAATTTAGGCTATTTTTTAGGTTTTATTTTTTTTTAGGTTTCAGCTTCACTTTTATTTTAATTTTATTTAATTTTGTCGAGGTTTAAGTTTAGTTTATTTTAGGTTTAGGTTTTTATTTATTCTCAAATTTATTTTATCTTTTAGTTGTATTTTATTTGATTTTATTTTTATTTTAGGTTAAGTTTCTATTTTTTATTTATTTTTAGGTTTAATTTTTAGGTTTAAGCTTTTATTTAGTTTTTATTTTATTTTATTTTAGGTTTATTTTATATTTCTTTTATGTTTACTTTTTATTTTATTTAAGTTTTATATTCTTAGGTTTATTTTATTTTTTAGTTTAATTTAGGTTTTTATTTATTTTATTTTAGTATATTTTAATTTTAATTTTAATTTTATTTTATATTTAGGTTTAGGTTTAGGTTTCAGTTTATGTTTTTATTTTATTATATTTTTTATTTTATTCAAGTTTATGTTTTTTTTATGTTTTTTGCTGCCTTTTAGATTTCAGTTTTTATATGTTTATGGTTTAGGGTTTAGGGTGATTTAGTGGTTGCATGTGTCTCAGTACTGGTAGGGTCTTTTTTAGGGTTTAGGGTTAACTTAGGGTATTAGCTTTAGGCTTTGTGCCCCAGGTTGGCTCAGGTGTGTAGCTCTAATTTAGTGTCACTAGTATTTTAACATTTTAGGGTTGTGGGTTTGTAGTGTTTAGGTTTGTGGCTCAGATGATTTTGGGTTTGTAGGGTTTGTGGTTTAAGATTTTGAGTTTTGGGTTTAGAGTTTAAAGTTTAAGGATTTTTTTAATTAAGTAAACTAGGAGGTTTAGTTTTTTTGGTTTATTTAATTTACTTTTATGTATTTTATTTTATTTTATTATTTATTTTTATTTATGTTTATTTTTTATTTATGTTTATTTTAGGTTTTTTTATTTTAGTTTATGTTTTTTATTTTAGTTTATTTTTTTAGGTTTAGGTTCTGGCATATGTTTATATTTTAGTTTTATTTTATTTTTATTTTTTTTAATTTTATGTTTTAATTTTTATTTTAGGTTTTGGTTTAAGATTTTATTTTATTTTTTTAAGTTTAGGTTTTATGTTTCAATTTTAGATTTATTTTTATGTTTTTTTTAGTTTAAGTTTATGTTTATTTTCAATTTATTTTATTTAATTTAGTTTAGGGTTTAGGATAAATTTATTTAGGTTTAGGTTTAGGTTTTATTTCTTTTAGTTTAGTTTATTATAGTTTAGGTTTAAGTTTATTTTATTTTTTTTATTTTAGGTTTAGGTTTTTTTAGTTTAACGTTTAGATTTTATTTTTTATTTATTTTAGGTTTATTTTTTTGGTTTAGGTTTTATTTAGGTTTTAACTTATTTAATTTTTGGCTTATATTATTTTTATTTATTGTTAAGTTTATTTATTAGGTTTAAGTTTTTATTTAGTTTTTATTTTATTTTATTTTAGGTTTATTTTAGTTTTAATTTTAGTTTAGTTTTTATTTTATTTAGGATTTTTATTTTTAGGTTTATTTTATTTTCTAATTTAGTTTAAGTTTTTAATTATTTTATTGTAGTTTAGTTTTTATATTTTATTTTATTTTTAGGTTTAGGTTCACGTAAGTTTAGTTTTATTTTATTTTATTTTTTTATTTTATTTAGGTTTATGTATTTTTATTTATTTTATTTTTAAGTTTTATTTAGTTTAAGTTTATATTTTTTAGGTTTTTAAAGTTTAAGGATTAGGGTTTAGGGTTTAGGTTTTACGATTTGGGTTTTACGATTTAGGGTAGTAGGTTTGAGGGTTTAAGGTTTACGGTTAAGGGTTCAGGGTTTAGGGTTTTAGGGTTTTAGGATTTAGGGTTTAGGTTTTAGGATTTAAGGATTAATGTTTAAAGTTTAGGATTTTAGGGTTTATGGTTTAGGGTTTATAATTTAGGGTTGTAGATTTAGGGTTTATGGTATAGGGTTTAGGGTTAATTTTAGGGTTTAGGTTTCATGGTTAGGGTTTTTTTTTTAGGCTTAGGGTTTTCTATTTAGGATTTATGGTTTAGGTTTTAGGTTTAGGTTTTAGGGTTTTTATTTTTTTAACAGAGAATAAATTCAAATTCAACATTTCTTCTTTTTGATTTCATTAACCAAGTAGTAACACACTAAGTTTTCTAAGACATAAGCGATGAGATAGATCAAAAATGAGGATGCATGGGGAAAATAAAAAACCCTAGATAACTAGAACCATTTTTACTATAAAGACATAGTTCTATAAGCAACAGATCGGATCGGTCGTTCTTCAATTTCTCCAGTTCCCATCAGAACCACCCTGGCCTCTCGAATAGTGGGATCCACCATCATAACCCCGATCTCTCCCTCCATCACCTCCATGATTTTAACCTCCGTCTCCCCTCCCTCCTCCATAACCACCACTACTATGATCACCACCTCCATATCCACCAGTACCTCCAGATCCCCCACCACCACTATAATAACCACCCACCATATAATCAGCTTACGGTGATGTTCCCTATCCTTTGAGTTTGTGTGTTAGTCTATTAGGTTTTAAGGTTTAGTTTATTTTTTTTTATCTATTTAGTCACTTTAGGATTAGTTTTAGGGTTTGGGTTTTGGGTTTAGATTTTATTTTAGGTTTATTTTATTTAGGGTTTAGGTTTAGTTTTATCTTAATTTTAGCCACTTAGGTTTAGGTTTTAGGTTTAGTAAGGCCAGTTTAGCTGGGTTTAGGTTTAAGGTTTGTACTTTAAAGTTTAGGTTTTAGGTTTTGTGGGTTTGGGTTTAAATTTAGTCTATTTTATTTTGTGGTTTTTTGTGTTTAGGTTTTTAAGAGGTTTAGGATTCTTGGGGGTTGTGGTTAGGTCAGGTTTAGGTCAGGTTTAGTTTGTGGTTTTAGGCTTTAGTTTAAGATTTTAAAGTTTGTGGTTTGTGGTTTATTTGGGGGTTTGTGTAGGTTTAGGTCTAGGATTTATGTTTAAGTTTAGGGTTTAGATTTAGGTTTTACATCCAGTGTTCAAGTTTTAATTTAGGGTTAAGATTAAGTGAGCAATTAATCCCAAATTTTATGGGTTAATTTACTGGGATGACCACTATCTCCCATGATTTTCTTGGAATTTATTTATCACATAATCGTGAAAACCCACTATTGAACCCCTACTCTTTTTAATTAATGATTAATTAATCTCATGAATAGTAAAAAATTAGTTAATTAATTTTCTTAATCATTGCTCAATAGTAAATGAACTAAGGAATAAGGTTTAGGATTTAGGGTTTATGGTTTATGGTTTCAGGTTTAGGGTTAGGATTTATAGTTAGGGTTTAAGGTTTAGGGTTTACATTTTAGTGTTTAGGGTTTAGAGTTTTAGGGATTAAGGTTTTGGGTTATGGGTGTGGTTTTAGTTTAGGATTTGGGGTTTAGGTGTGGATTTGTGTCTGGTCGTTTAGTTTAGTAGTGGTGGTGTGGTAAGGCTTAGGTTTAGGTTAATTGTGGGTTAGTGAGGTTTAGGTTTTGTTTAGATTTAGGGTTTTAGTGGTTGGTGGGTTTAAGGGTTGTGGTTTAGGGTTTATATATATTTTTATTTTTTTTAATTTTATGGTTTAGGGTTTTGGGTTTACAATTTAGGATTTAGGTTTTAGGTTAAAGGTTCTTGTTTTAGTTTAAAGTTTAGGGTTTTTAATTTTTTTTAACAGAGAACAAATTTAGATTCAATATTTCTTCTTTCAATTTCATCAACCAGGTAGTAACACACCAAGCTTTCTAAGACACAAGAGACAACATAGATAAAAAATGAGCACTCATCGAGCAAATCAAAAACTTTAGATAACTAGAACTGTCTCTTTTGTAAAGAGACGCTTCTATAAGCAGCAGATCTGATCGACCGTTCTTTTGTTTCTCCAATTTCCATCAGAACTGCCTCAACCTCTCGAGTATTAGGATCCACAATCATAACCCCGATCTCTCCCTCCATCACTACCACGACTGTAACCTCCGTCGCTCCTTCCACCTTCAAAACCACCACTACTCCAACCACCCATATCCACCAACACCTCCATCACTCCTCCCACCTTCAAAACCACCACTACTCCAACCACGACCTCCATATCCACCAACACCTCTAGATCCCCCACCACCATTGCAATAATCATCATCTTCGCCTCCACCTGCAGATCTAGGCTGAGCCTAGTTGATGGTGATGTTCCAATCATCAAAGTTCTGTCAATTCTTAAAGTTTAGGTTTAGGTTTAGGTTTATTAGGTTTATTTTTTTAATTTATTTATTTACTTTGAAATTAGGTTTATGATTTGGGGTTTAGGGTCTAGGATTTAGGGTTAGGGTTTTGGGTTTATGTTTAAAGTTTAAGTTTATTTTTTAATTTTTTCTTTGTTTATTTGTGGGTTGGGGTTTGGGTTTAGGTTTGGCTTTAGAGTTAGGTTGTGGTGGTTTAGGTTTTAGGGTTTTAGGGCTCAGGGGGTTTGCTGCCATGTTTAGAGTTGGGTTGTGGTTTTGTGGGGTTTGTGGCTCAGTGGCCTGGGGTTTGGCCTAGGTTTAAGTTTAGTTTGGGTTTCAGTTTTGGCTCAGTGTTTAGCATGTATGTGGGTTAAATTTTTTAATTTACGCCAGCTCTTGGCCCTTGGTCAGTTTTGGGTTTAGGGTTTGTGGGTTTAGGTTTAAGGTTTGTGGTATGGGTTTTGTGGTTTTATGGTTTAGGTATAAGTTTTAGGTTTTAGGCAGAGTCTGTGGTTGGTTTAAGTTTTAGGTTTGGGATTCAGGTTTTAGTTTAGGGTTCAGATTAAGAGTGCAATTAAACCCAAATTTTGTGGGTTTATTTAATGGGATGACCTCTACCACCCATGATTTTCTTGAGATTTATTGCTCAATTAATTAGGAAAATTGACTAAATAAACCCTAATTACTCTTTTAAGTTAATTATTGATTAGTTAATCCCATGAATAGTAATAAATTTGTTAATTAAGTTTATTAATCATTGCTCCATAATAAATGAACCAAGAATAGGGTATTGTGAGCTTTGGCTTGTGTAGATTATGATTTTGTGTTTTAGGTCAGGGTTTTAGGGAGTAGGGTAATATATGGGGGGGGTAGGGTTTGTGTGGTTTAGTTTTTGTTTCAGCCTAAGAGTGCAGGGAGGTTGTTTGGGGTTTAGTGGCCTGGGCTTCACCATCATTTGTAGGTTTCGGGGAGCCTCAAGTGCAGGGTCAGCTCAGGTTTTCTCAGGGCCTGGATCTTGTCTGGTCCCAATCAGCAGTGGCTCAGTGGCTATGGGATCTTTGTGCCTTGTGGCCTGGGGCTGTCCAGTGGCCTGGCTGTCACCTAGTTTAGGTCAGGTTGGCCCAGGGCCTAGGGTTAGCCATCTGGTTTTAGGGTTTGCCTGTATTTAGGGCCCAGGTTTAAAGCCCAGGTTTGGCCTAGGGCCTTGGCTCACATCCCCAAGGCCTGGGTTGCCTGGACTCAGTTTAGGGTTTAGGTTTGCTGTCAGGCCTAGGGCCCAGGTGTTGGGTTTAGCCTAGTTTAGGGTCAGGTTTAGGATGGCTTAGGGTCTGCCTAGGGTACAGGTCTTTAACATTTTAGCTTAGATTTGTTTCCTTTTAAAATTAGGTAAACTAGTAGGTTTAGTTTTTCTTTAGTTTTTAATTTATTTTTTATTTTATTTTAATTTATTTTATCTTTTATTTATATTTATATATATTTTTTATTTTTATTTAGTTTATTTTAGGTTTATTTATTTTAGTTTAGGTTTTTTATTTCAGTTTACTTTTAGGTTTAGGTTTAGGTCTATGTTTATTTTTTAGTTTAGTTTTATTTTTACTTTATTTTTTAGGTTTAGGTTTTATTTATTATTTTTAGGTTTAGGTTTAGGATTTTATTTTATTTTTTAGGTTTTTGTTTTAAGTTTATATTTTAGGTTAATTTTTAGGTTTTTTTTTGTTAGTTTATATTTAGGTTTATTTTTAGTTTTTTTATTTTATTTAGTTTAGGGTGGTTAAGTTTATTTTAGGTTGAGGTTTAGGTTTTATTTATTTGGTTTATTTTATTTTAGTTTAGATTTAGTTTATTTTATTGTTTATTTTATGTTTAGGTTTCATTTTTTTTGGTTTAGGTTTTATTATTTATTTATTTTTAGGTTTAGGTTTTTATTTTATTATTAGGTTTAGTTTTATTTTTTTTAATTTATTTTATTTAATATTTTTATTTTTAGGTTTATTTTATTATATTTATTTTAATTTAGCTATTTAATTATTTTATTTTAGTTTAGTTTTTATTTTATATTTTATTAAATTTTTTGGTTTAGGTTTAAATTTTATTTTAGTTTTTTATTTTATTTAGGTTTAGGATTTATTTTTAGGTTTATTTAGTTTAGTTTGTTTTAGGTTTAGGTTTGTTTAGTGTTTTTGGGTGGGGTGGCTAGGTTTAGGGTTTGGGGTCTGGCTCAGTTTTGTGTATTTTGTTTTTTAGTAGGGTAGTTGTTTGTGGGTCTTGGGTATGCCTTGAGGTTGGTGGGGTTAGGGTTTTGGGTTTAGGTTTAGGCTTTAGGGTTGTTTAGGTCAGTTTTAGGCCTTGGCAAGGATTTGTGGTTAGTTTTATTCAGTTTTAAATTAGTCAACCAAGAGTTTAGTTTATTTAATTTACTTATATAATTTTATTTATTTTGTATTTTGTTTATTTTATTTAGGTTTTATTTATTTTGTTTAGTTTATTTATTTAGTTTAGGCTTTATTTTAGTTTTTTTTAGGTTTAGTTTATTTTTTTTGGTTTTATTTTATTTTATATTTTAGGTTTAGTTTTAAGTTTTTTAGGGTTTTTAACCTTTAGGGTTTAGTTTTTAGGGTTTAGTGGTTTAGCATTTTAGGATTTAGGGTTTAGGGTTTTGTTTCTTATTTTTAGTTTAGAGTTTTTTTAGTTTTAGGTCATGATTTAGGGCTTAGGGTTAAGTATTTAGGGTTTAAGATTTAAGATTTTGGTTTAGGTTTTGGTTTAGGGCTTTTTTTTTTAAATTAAACCAGTGTTTAGGTTTATTAGTTTTTAAAATAGTAAGTTTAGGTTTTAATTATTTTATTTTAGATCATTTAAGTTTATTTGTTATTTTAGTTTATTTATTTATTTAGTTTAAGTTTATTTGAGTTGAGTTTTATTTTATTTTGTTTTAAGTTTATGTTTAGGTATAGGTTTAGTGTTTGGCTAGGGTTTTTTATTAGAGTTTTATGATTTTTTAGTGATGGGTGTGGTTTGGTTTAGGGTAGGGTGGGTGTTTAGTGTTAGGTTTAGAGTTTAGGGTAGGTTTAGTTTGGTTTATGGTTGGGGTTGTGGTCAAGGTTTTTTAAAAATGATGCTAGGTTGTTTTAGTCATTTATTTCATTTATTATTTTTATTTAGCTCATTCTTATTTTATTTTATTTTATTTTAGCTTATTTATCTTAATTTAGGTTTTATCTTAGTTTAGTTTTTATTTAGGTTTAATTTATTTAAGTTTATTTTATTTTATTTTTTGGTTAGTGTTTTTAGGGTTTAGGGGTCAGGTCAGGATTTGTGGTTTTATTGGGTTTTAGGGTTTAGTGTTTTAGGCTTTAGGGTTTAGGGTTTTTATTTTAGGGTTTAATGTTTATTTTATAATTTAATCTCATTATTTTAAGTATAAATGATTTTAATATAATTTATAATTGATACCATCCAATGTATTTTTTTCTAGTATAGGCTTAGGGTTTAGGGTTTAGGGTTTAGATTTTAGGTTTAGGGTTCAGGTTTTAGTTTAAGATTTATGGTTTAGGGTTTGTTGTGTTTGGTTTAGGGTTGTATAGTTTTAGTAGGTTTTTTATTTATTTTAGGTTTGGTTTTATTTATTTTATTTTATGTTATTTTAGGTTTATTTTATTTTTATTTTACTTTAGCTTTTATTTTATTTAGGTTCTTTACTCTTAGGTTTATTTTATCTTTTTAGTTTAGTTTAGGTTATTATTTATTTTACTTTAGTTTATTTCTATTAGTTTATTTTATTTTATTTTTAGGTTTAGGTTTAGGTTTTTTAGTTTACATTTATATTTTATTTTATTTTTATCTTTATTTAGGTTTTTTATTTTATTTTATTTTTTTAGGTTACTTAGTTTAGGTTTATGTTCTTAGGTTTTGTGGTTAGTTTAGGGTTTAGGGTTTTAGGTTTTTAGAGTTTGGGGTTTAGGATTTAGGGTTTGAGTTATGATTTAGGTTTAGGTTTAGGTTTAATTTAGGCTTGTGGTTTTTTTTTTATTTTAGGGTTTAAAGTATGGTTGGGATTTAGGGTTACCCAGGGTTGGGTTGTAGGTCAGGGTTAGTTTCACTTAGGCATAGGGTTAGGATTTTAGGGTTGTAAGTTTAGTGTTGTAGTTTAGGGTTTATTTTACATTTTGTTTAGTTTTTATTTTTATTTTATTTTAGGTTTATTTATTTTTATTTTATGTTTAGTTTTATTTTATTTAAGTTTTAATCTTTGGTTTATTATATTATTTTAGTTTAGTTTAGGATATCATTTATTTTTAGTTTATTTTTATTGGTTTATTTTAATTTATTTTTTTTTTTATTTTGGTTTATGTTTTTATTTTATTTATTATTATTGGTGAATTTTGTTTGTATTTTTTAGGTTTAGTTAAGTTTGTTGTGGTTGAGTGGGGTTGGGTTTGTGGTAGGGGTGGTCAGTGGTAAGGCTTTGGTCATTAGGGTTATGAGTTTCAGTGGTAGGGTTTAGAGTTTAAGGGTTTAGGTAGCCTTTTAGGGCCTAAGTAGGGCCAGGGTTTTTAGGCTCAGGGTGGGGTTAGTGGTTTAGTTTAGGGTGTGGCTCAACATTTGGATAGGATTTGGTAGGGTTTAGGTCATAATTAATTACCCATGTGAATGATTAGATCAACATAATATAATGACACCAATGCACTTTTAGTTTAAGGAGGGTTTAGTTTAGCTTTTAGTTTAGGGTATGTTTAGGTTTAGGGTTTAGGGTTTAAAGCCTGTTGGGTAGGGAGGTTTAGTAGGTTGTTAGGGTTTAGGTTAGTTTATTTAGTTTGTTTATTTTATTTTATTTATTTTTTTTTTTTATTTTAGTTTATATAGGTTTATATTTTATTTTTTAGGTTAGTTTAGGTTATTTTATTTATTTTAGTTAATTTTATTTATTTTATATGTTACTTTTAGTTTGTTTAGGTTTTAGTCATTTTATTTTATTTTATTTAGGTTTAAGTCATATTTATTTATTTTAAGTTTACTTACTTTATGTGTAAGTTTTAGGTTTGGGTATTAGGGTTTGGGTTAGGTCAGGGTAGGTTTAGTTTAGGTGGTTGTGGTTTATTTAGTGTTTTAACTTATTTTTATTATATGATTTCAACATAATGATAATTTATAGTCCAAGTATTTTATTTTATTGTGGTAGTTAGTTTTATGTTTAGGGTTTAGGGTTTATTTCTTAGGGTTTGGGGTTTTTAGGTTTAGGTAGGTCTAGGCCTAGCATTTTTAGGGTTATTTTAGGTAGGTTTTTTATTTAGTTTAGTTTATTTTATTTATTTATTTTATTTTTAGTTTTATTTTTTTGGTTTTATTTTGGTTTATTTTATTCTTTAGTTTAGTTTATTTATTTTATTTTATTTTAATTTATTTATTTTATTTTTTTTTAGTTTTAGTTCACATTTTTTTTATTTAGGTTTAAGATTTTTATTTATGTTATTTTTTAGGTTTACTTAGTTTAGTGTGTTTTTTTAGTTTTAGGGTTTATGTTTTAGGCTTTGGTTTAGGATTTGGGTTTTAGGTTTAGTTTTTAGTGTTTGGGTTTTTAGGGTTTTAGGGTTTAGGGTTTAGGGTTTGGTTTTGTGGTTTTAGGATTTGTGGGTTTTGGCTCAGGGTTTAGCATTTAGGTTTTGGCTTATGGTTTTTTTAATTAAGTAAATCCATAAGTTTAGGTTTATTTAGTTTATTTTATTTTGTATTTTTATTTAGATTTATTTTTTGATTTTTATTTAGTTTAGTTTATTTATTTTAGTTTAGGTTTTTTATTTTAGTTTATTTTTTAGGTTTAGTTTTAGGTTTATGTTCATTTTTTTTAGTTTAGTTTTATTTTAATTTTAATTTTAAGTTTAGTTTAGTTTTATTTTATTTTAGGTTTTGGTTTAGGTTTTAATTTTACATTTTATTTTAGGTTTATTTTTTTTAGGTTTATTTTTATTTATTTATTTAGTTTAGATTAGTTTATTTTAGGTTTAGATTTATTTATTTTAGTTTAGCTTCTTTAGTTTTGGTTTTAGTTTTAGTGTTTATTTTTAGGTTTGGGTTTTTTTGTGGTGGTTTATGTTTTTTTTATTTTATTTTAGGATTTATTTTTTATGTTTATTTTATGTGATTTTATTTAGTTTTTATTTTATTTCATTTTAGTTATATTTTATTTTTATATTACGTTTAGTATTTATTTTCCTAGGTTTTTTATTTTTAGGGTTATTTTATATTTTAGTTTAGTTTAGTTTTTATTTTTTATTTTATTTTTAGGTTTAGTTTTAGGTTTTAGTTTTGACTTTATTTTATTTTATTTATTTTATTTTATTTAGGTTTAGGTTTTTTTATTTATTTTATTTTTAGGTTTTATTTAAGTTTAGTTTTTTAGGTTTTTGGTTTAGGGTTTGTGGGTTTAGTGTTAGGGTTTAGATTTAGTTCTATTTATTTTAGTTTATCTTAATTAGTTTAGGTTTCTTTTATTTTTTGTTTATTTAGGTTTAGGTTTTTGTTAGTTTATAGTTTTATTTTTTTATTTATTTGGATTTATTTTTATGTTTATTTTATAGGTTTTCTTTATTTAGTTTTATTTTATTTCATTTTAGTTATATTTTATTTTTATTTACATTTAGTATTTATTTTAGTTTTTTTTATTTGTAGGTTTATTTTATTTTTTTTTAGTTTAGTTTAGTTTTTTATTTTTATTTTTATTTTTTTAGGTTTAGTAGGCTTTATTTTATTTTATTTAGATTTTTTTATTTATTTTATTTTAGGTTTTATTTAGTTTAAGTTTAGGTTTTTTATTTTGTGGTTTAGATTTAGTGTTTTACATTTTAGGGTTTACATTTAGTTTGGGTTTATATTTTATGGTTTAGAGTTTAGGGTTTACGATTTAGGGTTTAGGGTTTAGAGTTTAGGGTTATAGGGTAGAGTTGGGTTTTAGTTTATTTTAGTTTTAGTGTTTAGGGTTTTTTAACTTTATTTTATTTTTAGGTATTGATTTTTATTATTTTAGTTTAGGTTTAGATTTTATTTTATTTTTAGGTTTATATTTTAAGTTTTTTTTGATTTATTTTATATTTTATTTTATTTTATTTAGTTTAGGTTTTATTTTTTTGTGTTTTAAGGTTTCAGATTTCTTAGGGTTTAGGTTTGCTTTTATTTTAGGATTTTTTATTATTTAGTTTAGTTTAGGGTTTAGGGTTTAGATTTAGTTTTTTAGGGTTTAGGTTTTTTTTCAAGTAGGATGTGTAGATTATTTAGTTTATTTTTATTTAATATAGTTTATTTTATTTTTTATTTTTTTATTTAGTTTAGTTTATTTTATTAGGTTTATTTATTTTAGTTTAGGTTTTTATTTTAGTTTATTTTAGGTTTAGGTTTATATTTATTTATTTAGTTTAGTTTTATTTTTATTTTTATATTTTATGTTTAGGTTTTATATTTTATTTTTAGGTATAGGTTTAGGTTTTATGTTTTTATTTTAAGTTTTTATTTTTTATTCTAAGTTTATTTTTAATTTATAAAAAATTTTTTAGTTTAGGTTTTAAGTTTAGTTTATTTTAGGTTTAGGTTTAAGTTCTATTTTATTTAGTTTAGTTTATTTTAGTTTATGTTTGGGTTTATTTTATTTTGTTTATTTTAGGTTTAGGGATTAGGTTTTTTTTATATATTTCTAGGTTTTATTTTTAGGTTTATTTTTTAGGTTTAGGGTTTATTTACTTTTTATTTTGTTTTATTTTAGGTTTATTTTATTTTTATTTCACATTTAATTTAATTTTATTTAGATTTGTTATTTTTAGGTTTATTTTTAGTTTAGTTTAGGTTTTTATTTATTTTATTTTAGTTTAGTTTTTATTTTATTTTTAGGTTTTAATTTAAGTTTAGGTTTAGTTTATATTTTATTTTATTTTATTTTATTTAGATTTGGTGTTTTATTTATTTTATTTTAGGTTATTTTAGATTTAGGTTTTAGATTTAGGATTTGTGGCATAGGGCATGGGTTAGGTTTTGGGTTTATTTTTAGGGTTTAGTGGTTAGGTTGTGGTTTAGTGTAGGGTTAGTTTTAGGTTTAGGTTTTTTAGGTTTAGGTAGGCTCAGAGTGGGGTTTTTTAGTTTTTATTTTAAGGTTTGGGGTATTTTTTTTTTTAAACCAACTAAACCAGTAGTTTTATTTATTTATTTATTTTATATTTTATTTTATTTATTTTTGATTTAGGTTTATTTTTATTTTTTATTTAGTTTATTTTATTTATTTTTTTATGTCTTTTTTAGCTTTTTAGGTTTAGGTTTAGGTTTGTTTTATTTTAATATAATTTAAATTTATTTTGTTTTTTTCAAATTTTATTTTTTATTTTTAGTTTAGGTGTAAGTTTTTTATATTTTCATTTTATGTTTTAGATTTTCTTTGGTTTATTTTAGGTTTTATTTTAGGTTTAGTTTTATTTTTAGTTTATTTTAATTTTTTAGTTTTTAGGTTTATTTATTTTAGTTTATTTTATTTTGGTTTAGATTATTTATTTTATTTTAAGTTTAGTTTTTTTTTTTAGTTTAAAGTTTAGTTTTATTTTTATTTATTTTATTTTAGGTTTTATTTAGTTTTTATTTTAATTTAGGTTTATTTAATTTATTTTAGGTTTTATTTATTTTATTTTTTTCAATTTTAGTTTAGTGTAGGTTTTATTTATTATTTTATTAGTTTTATTTTTTATTTTTTTAGTTTTTTGTATTTTAGTTTATTTTTATTTTATTTTATTTTATTTTAGATTTTATTTATTTTATTTTTAGGTTTATTTATAGTTTATGTTTATTTTTTTGGTAGTATAGGTTTTATTTTTGGTTATGGTTCAGGGTTTAGGTTTTAGTAGGTTTTTTAGGTTTTGGCCAGTTTTAGCATTTTGGGTTAGTATGAGTTTAGAGTTTTAGCATTTTGGTTTAGTTTTAGTTTAGATTTAAGTTTTAGGTTTAGGGTTCAAGTTTTAGTTTAGGGTTTTTGGTTTTTGGTTTTCTTTTAGCTCAGAACAAATTCAGATTTAACATTTCTTCATTTGTTTATTTAGTTTATTTTTTATTTATTTTAGTTTATTTTATTTTTTATTTTTTTTATGTTTATTTTATTATTTAGTTTAGTTTGTTTATTTTAGGTATATGTTTATTTTTTGGCTAAGTTTTATTTTTATTTTATTTCTTAGGTTTAGGATTTATTTTTTAAATTCTAGATTTAGGTTTAGGTTTTTTTTTTTTTGGGAACCCCATGTAGGGGAATTTTATTCTCATAAAAAGAGGGTTACAAGGTCCTTAAAGGGATAAACTCCAGAACTATTGCTCAAAGAGCTACAATCAGCCTATGGAGTAAATCCCCAATCTAAGTATATCCAAAAGCAAAAGAAAGCAATAAAGCAATCAAAAGATACAAATTGATTAACATAATAAGCAAATGAAAGATTAGGGCCAATGCTCTACAGGATGGGAGAATACATGACACTCTAGAGAAAACCTACAAGAGGACAAGAGAGAAGCACCTGTAAGAATGTATATAGAAAGAAGTTAGAGCAGTTAAGGTAATACAGACAAAATGATAACTGAAAATTGCATAATCTAAGAGAGATAGTAAAGGATTGTGATAGAAAAGGCTCAAGTTTAGTCACACCAAGTTGGGGTAGAGGCAAATATGAGCATCCAGGCTTCAGCAGAAGGGTTACATCATAAGAGCTACTACCAAACCAAAAGAGAGTGAAATCATCACATCCATCATAGCCAACAAACCTGTATTGAATCCATTTGATAAAGGTCTTGATAACTTTAGTACTTGCAAATATAATCAAAACCATATATAGGGTAGATAGAGAGTCAGCAAAAGCTAGGATGAGAAAGGGGTTCCCATCCTAGAAATAAAAAATAGGTTGCTTAGTAGCAGAGAGAGTGATCCAGTTCTGCCAAAAGAAATGAGAGTAATAACCAGCTGGGTGAGCAATAACCCAACTATCTATAAAATATAAAACAATGATTAAGACCAGGTAAAGCAGAAGAGTACTCATGATCTGGATGTTCTCATCATAATAGCCAAGAGAGGGGAAATAACAACAGGAAAGATCAAAACATATAGCAAAGAAATGGGACAAAAGGAAAACAAAGAGCACTTGTTGAACAAGGTACTCTAAAGACCAAAAACCAACAATGGAGGTAATGATACAATTCCATTCCTGTAAAGAGATATTAAAGTAGACATGGGATTTCACAAACAACAAAGTAACAACAGTAAGGAAGGTGGCAACCATTTGATGCTCAACAGCTGTCCTACCTTGGACAAAAGTAATTAAGCTGTAAAGAACAAGAAAGTCAGTAAAACCCCAACTGTCTATGTACGAAAAAATATTAGGAATGAGCAGTAGATAGAGAGGGATGGGGTAATGAACATCTCCCCACCACCACCCAATCCAAGAAGAGTCATTCAAGCAAAATAGCAAAGTGCAAGAATCACATTACTTGCCAAATGACAAGAATAACTGTGAGGTTGGCCAATAACCCAATTATGCATATAAGATAAACCATTGATTAAGTTCAAGGCAATCGTAAGAATGATCTTCAAGATTTGCATGTTCCCATCATAGTATACAAAGAGAAACCAACAGGAAGACCAATAGCCAAAGAAAGTAAAGAAGAAAGAAAATAAAGAAAACTTAATACTAAAATTCCAAAACCAACAATGGAGACATTGTTAGCTTTTACACCATTAAAGAAAAGCAATCTTAAGAAAAAAGATATAAAATAGAGAATGAATGAGTTCAAGTAATTCCCACCAGAGTAAACAGTAGTACCCACAACCTCAGCAAAGTCAAAATGAAAATCCATTAAGTAACTCCAAACCTGCTGATAATGGGAAACAAATCCAGAAACAACAAGATTGATAGTAGCCTCAAGGGTCCATATCAGCCAAAAACTAAGAAAGGAGGCATCAACAAGTTGACCATAGGAAAAGCCATTAAGAGTAGGCAGTGCATAAAATGGATCCCATAATAAAAGAGAAGAATGACTATGGCAATAAATAACTGATAGCACACATGTATGATCAAAAATAGCCTAGCTTATAATAACACAAATAGTTGGATAAATGAGAATAAAAAAACATCCATAAATCACAAGACAACAATTTGGAAGTAGGTCCCAAAAAACTAATGACTAGCATTGAACATGAAAACCCATTCCTGCAGTGGGCAAGAGAAGTCAACCAACAAAAAACACATTAACCTCAGGCAAGAGCAGTGAAAGAGATTGACTAAGGCCCCAATCTCAAAAACATCCAGTACAAAAAGGATTTGCTGAATAAGATAGGCAGAAATAATCTAAAGAAACTCCATCGAGGTCCAAAAAATAAACAGTGTAGAAAGAAACAACAAAATGCAAGAGATTCCACCCAGGCAAAGAAAAAGAAGCATAAAAAGAAAATCAAGAAATAAGATCAAAATTCTACACAATAATAAGTCCGCCAATAGGGGAAAGGAGGTCAGAAGTAGCTTGTAAGAACGCAAAAACAACCATGGCATGTGGAAGAAAAGAAGAAAGCCCCCACAACAAGATCCCACCAAAGGGACCCTGCTAAAGCAGAAAATGGATTCCAAAGAGAGCATGCTGAATGGAGTCCAGATTCCAGTATAGACAACAACCAAGAAGATAAATATCAGCAAAAAGGCCAAAAAAACCTCTTCATGTAGAAAAATAAATTAAAAGATAACTCCCAAAAATAAAAGGAATATGGCAGCTCCAAGCTAGAGTCAAGGAGAATATCAGCAACAACCCAAGATCTAATAGGGGAGACAAGCAGCATGTCAAAAGCCAGCCAACAGTCATTATCAGCTAAAATCCAACAACCTAGCAGTAAATCATCAAAATAAATATTGCAACTAGCATAGTGAACACTAATACAATGCATAGAAACAACATTGGTAACTAAGATGCTCCAAGCAAGAATATCGAGAAATAGCAGTTGCAAAAAAAATTAATGGCTAAACCCATCAAAATAAATATCTCCATCCAAAGAATGATTAAGCCCCTAGGGAATGAAGGCAAAGATTGATATTAAAATCCCAAATAGGATGGTGTTATAAAACCAAAAAGACACATAGCTCAACAAAATTCTAATGCAGAGTTTTAGTATGCACATAGCTCAAGAGCAGCCCTTTATCAGTGTAAATGCCAAAAATAGAAAGCCTCTAAATAAAGGAGAAGCTATTAAAACACCAAATCATGGCACAAAGATCATAAAAGCAAATAATATCCATGTAAAGCATCCACAAAAAAACATAAAAAGGAACAGAAAGCCATAAAATAAAGAGGCATACAGAGAAAGATGAAGGATAGTATACATCAAAAGGTAGATTAAGTTCTGAGATAAGGAAACCCAAAATTTTCCAAGTTAACCAGCCCACGCAAGTGTTTGGGTAAGGTGAGTTGATCAAAGAAGACGATACCATCGATCTAGCACAGACAAGGTAGTCAAAGACAAGCATTTCCTTCATGCCAAACATGAGTGATGTTAAAATTCAGGGAAAGAAGAGCTCTAGTTTGCTGAGGAGGTAGTACATTCAAGTCGCTTCATCTGGTGGAAGTCAAAAGATCAATCGCCAGAAGAGCATCCACCTCAATCCAAATATTGAGCCAACCATTTTGGAGGCAAATCTCAAGAGCTTTTGTAGACGCCATAAGCTAAAGAAGGGAAATATAAGGATAAGCAAAAGCACATAGTACTATACCCTTAGAGTTCCCAAAATGCCACCACAACTGAGCCATTATGAGAGAGATAGCCATCAAGATAATTTTAATAATATGGTCAAGAGGTTTTTTCCAAAAATATCTCGACAAGAAGGTTGGTCCAAGTTAAAGCCTAGTTTATTACAAACAAAATTTTGAATTGTCTATAATGAATGATATTAAACAAGTCACAATTTTTTTTAGTTCTAGCAATAATCCTCACGTTGGTTCATAGGGATCCCAATGATGTTTTGCATCATTGTCCATCCATATGAACCATAAGAGTGATAGCAATGATGACTTTAATGTGACCTTTAATAGTATTATCAAAATAGACTTCAAGAAGTTGATATAAAGTAAGAGAGCCATTGAAATTGACAAGGTTAAAAAGATCATCATACCAAATCCAAAGTTTAGAAGCAATGGCCCCATTAAAAAAAAAAACATGATTAACATTCTCAATATGGAAACAACATTGACATTTAGAGGGTAAATGGAACCCTTTACCCCACAACAAGGAATATAAAATTTTTTAGAATATGCCAAGTAAGAATAGAACAAGAAGTAGGGATATTGTTATTCCAAAGTTTGGAGAACACATAGGAGGAATCATGAGTATCTTTAATGTGGAGCCACACATTTTGAGGTTGAAATCACCATTATGTGAGAGCTTAAAAGAGAATCTGGTCTGATTGTTTGGAGTGATAGGAATAGTAAAACCATATTCAAGAAAGTAAAAGGGATAAAATCAGCAAGCTTACTATTGTTCCAATTGTTATGCCAAAAGAGTTTACTCTAATAAGGGAATCAGTGGAGAGTAAGTCATCGATGGATCCCACATCCACTCAGTTATCTTGCCAAAAGAAAGAAGCGCTGAGTTAATGCCCCAAAAAAATTAAGGATTCTGCATCCCATTTGATAGAACAAAGTCTTTTCCACACAGGAGAATCACCCGGTTTAAAGGGACAAATGAGGGGGTGCTTACCTTGGTAATATTTAATAGTCATGAAATTAGCCCAAAGACTATGATTACTCCTAAAATTCCACCATAGTTTATAGGAAAAGGCATTGATAGATTCTTTAATGGATTTACAACCAAGACCACCTTCATCAAAAGTGCCACAACTTTTAAACCAAGAGGTCTAGTGCATTCTTTTGGAAGAGGTATTGGAGCCCCAGAAAAATTTGTTTAGGAGACGCTCAATTTTGTTGATGATAGAAATGGTTGGCACAATGGTTTGGATGAGATATAAAGGCATGGAATTAAGAGTGCTCTTGATCAAGGCGAGCCTACCACAAAAAGAGAGTAAATGAAATTCCCAAACTAAAATTTTATTAGATATTTTTTGAATAAGGTCATCAAAAGATGAGATCTTTTCGGCCTTTAAAAAGCAGAGATAATTAATGGGAAGTTGATTTTGCTTAAAATTAGTAATTCGAGATTTGATTTAGTCTATTGGTAGGAATCTTAGGCGAGGGAATAAAACATTTTCTTTCATTAAGGAAGAGACCACTAACTTTGCCAAAATCATTTAAGAGATTCTTAATAGTTTTAACATGTTGAAGAGGCAGAAGATTATAAAATCATCGCAAAGCTAAGATGAAATAGGGAAACCACCATGAGTTTTAAAAAACATGTTAGGTTTTAATGAAAAGATCATTGAGGGTCCTCGAAGATATTCAACAATGATAAAAGAAGAGAAAGAGGTCATCTTGACACAAACCATGGCTCAAGTAAAGAAACCAAGGGACTCACCATTCATGATACAGAAAACCAGTTAGTGATACAACTTTTATAAGCCGGATAAAATTATCGAGAAACCAAACAAATGTAAATTTGAAAGAGGAAATCCCATGAGAGGTTGTCAAAGGCTTTAGAGATGTCCATTTTGAAGAGGATATTACCTCCTTTGGAAGAAATATCAATGTCATGAACCAGCTCTTGAGAGAAGAATATTATCAGATATGGCTCTATTTTTAATGAAGCCAGTTTGATTAGGGGAGATGATTTTAGGAAGCAGGGGGCTAATCCTGTTATTAATTAGTTTAGCAATGAGTTTTTGGAAAAAGGTGCAAAGACTAATAGGTCTAAAATTAGATTATTGATGGTTTTGGGAATAAGGACAATAGAAGTACTTAAAAATATCGGGAATAGAACAAAGAAATCAATAACAAGATCAGATTTAATAAAATGCCAATAATGCTAAAAGAAATGAGTTGTATAACCATCAGGGCCAGCAACAGAATCAGAGTTCATGCTATTGAGAGTACTACTAATCTCTTGCTTCGAGGGGCGCATCATGAGCAAATGGTTATCCTCATTGCTAATCATAGAAGGGATTAGATGGGTGTTGGAGCGTTTAATGATTAGAATTTAATAAATTTTGAAAGTGATGTATGTGAGATCCTTAATTTCATTTATTATATCGGTTATCCATCATTAGAGTTCTTAATTTTCTTAATCGAGTTTAAAGCTTTCCGTTTATTGCAAATAGCATGGAAATACCTTGTGTTTCTATTGCCATCAGCAATATATTTCTTTGGCGACTTTTGATATAGGTTTCCTCCATATTTTGGTAATTAATCAAGCTATCTTTGGCAATGTTCAACTCATCAATCTTACTAGGATCAGTTAAGATAGCCTCTTCAAGAGAGCAAACCACCTGTTCCATATCTTTAAGATTGGTAAAAATATTTTTAAATATATGCTTGTTCCACCAATCGAGGTTTTATTTAAGCCTCTTGAGCTTAGGCCAAAGCCGAATCATGCCTTTAACGAAATTATCCGGGTGAACAGGAGTCATCCAATTAGTGAAAACAACATTAGTGAAATCACCATGTTGGGTCCACAAATTTTGGAATCGAAAAGGTGAGGGAGTAGAAGGGTTAAGAAGGGGAATTTTGATAGAGATCAAAAGAGAAGCATGATCAGACAAAGTTCTTCTCAAATGCTCAATAGAGGTAAGAGGCCATTGATTGATCCAAAGAGAATTAAAGAGGGTCCTGTCAAGACGTTGCCAGAGTCTAGAGTTATGCCACATAACGAAAACCAATGTCAATCGGCAATCTAGTATCATATTGGAGAAGTCTTCCATGGAATGGAGGTTAGGAGAACATCCTCCCTCCTTTCAAGAAGCAATGATAGTGTTGAAATCACAACCAACCAGGGAAGGTTAGCAGGAGGCGAAGGCTCTTAAGTGATTCCAGGATGTTCTTACCACTCTTACAAGAAGCATAGATAAAGGAACCAAAAGTGAAAACTTACCTAAAGAGATTTTGACATTAACCAATTGATCAAGATCATCAATGATGGAAATGGATGGAATTATTCCAAAACACCAAATTTTATTATTAAGATTGAAGAGGAAATTTTGAAATCAAGCGATCTAGCAACATGGGCAATCTTGGAAGAGTTAATGAAAGGCTCAATAATAACAAATTATGAGTTATGATAGAGGCTCTAACGGTTGCGAGAGGAGAGTCCCATAACCCCGGATATTCCAAATAAGAAAATTAATCATAATAAGAAATTTCAAAAAAAAGGTATAAAAAGGAAAAGGAAAAAGGAAGAGAAGAGGACAAAATTATTTATGAGGTGTGGTTCTAGTGAAGTTATTATTAGTCATTTTGTCTTTATAAGATCTTTTTTTAATAATAGTTTGGAAGGGTCTATCAGTATCCAAAGTATCTCCATCAGAGAGAGATTGGTTTTTGGTATCTAGAATAGGAGCAGTATCAGTCAATGATTTAGTAGTGGTGATTTCTCCTTCTTCAGTATCAAAGTTAGAATGAGAAATTTGGATTGCCTGAGTATCACTCTGTAGAGAAATAGAGGGGGAGGTTCTTCCACCATTAATAGTACAAATATCATTTTCATTGCCATGATGCATATTTAGATTTTGGACTGACACCAAAGGATCAACAATATTTTGATCTAATATAACATTCCCATTCAAATTGTCATTAAGATTCAAATGTAGCAAAGGATTATCATGAGAAGCCAAATTATTACAAGTAGATGTAGTGCTAGGTAAGTTATCATGTGTTTCTGCACACACCTCAATAGTAGTATTTATACCAAGCTCAGAATGTCTTTCATTAGACAAATCAGTAGGTAATAAAGGGGTAGGTGTAGGAGGATGAATTCCATTATGAGTAGCTATAGGAACATAAGCTAACTTATTGGTTTTCCCAGTTCAATGAGAAGTACTAGCATCCTGTGATATATTCTTTTTAAGGTTAGGGTGTAACACAAAGCATTCAGAATGATCGTGACCATGGATCTTACAGTGAGTGCAAAAGACAGGGAAATTTTAAAAATTTTTATATCAAATTTTTTCAATCCAAACTTCTTTATTTTTTGGTAATGTCAATTTCAACCAAGATATGTAATGATGGATGGAGATCTAGCGGTAGTGGCTTGATCAATTTGAAGGTGGTCTAAAATGAGCAGCACTTGGTGAGTAACATAGTGAATTCTCATGTTGGGAAAACCAAGCCATAAAGGAACAATAGGGGATTCCTCTTTGACATCAAAAAGGGTTGACCATTTCAAGAGCCGCATTTGATAATTATACACAAAATAGGAGCAACAAGCAAAGACTCGAGAATAATCTAAATCATTTGATAACTAAATGAGGATGTCGAGGATCAATCAAATAGTGAAGACTCAGCTTTAAGCTATGGAAGAAAGATGGGATATTATCTAGAGTAGGTGTAAAGAAAATTTACCAACCAAAGAGAACTCAAAAAGCTAATTTCTCCACATCACGTACACATGACAGTAATCCATGGAAGAGGTAGAAATTAAGTTAGCCGAGGCATTAGAGCAAGGGATCTTACCAGAAAGAGCATCCTTAAAGGACTTGACAGCAGGCACATTATCGGATGCAATCGGATCCAAAATACCTTTAGGGTTGGAGGTTAAAGCCGGTGCATCCAGGAGCGACGAGCACGGTTGAGTGGAGAGCGATGCCTCCGCCATTGAACGATCCAGTGAGTATCACATAAGCAAATAGGGGAAGCACAAACAAGCAATAAATAGCGATCACGATCAGGGTGGCCTGAAATGCAGCCAAAACCACAGAGAATTGCACAGGAACACAAAATCGCCTGAGAGGGAGCGCAGCCGAGAGGAGAGGAGGTTTGTAGATTTAGGTTTAGGTTTTTATTTAATTTTTTTAGGTTTAGGTTTTAAGATTTTATTTTTAGTTTATTATAAGGTTTTATTTTTTAGTTTAGGTTTAGATTTATTTTTAATTTATTTTATTTTATATATTTTTGGTTTAGGTTTAGTTTATTTTAGGTTTAGGTTTTATTTATTTTAGTTTAGTTTCTTTTAGTTTTGGTTTAGGTTTATTTTATTTTGTTTATTTTAGTTTTAAGTTCTTTTTATACTTTAGGGTTTAGGTTTTATTTTTTATTTATTTTTAGGTCTTATTTTTAGGGTTTAGGGTTTAGGGTTTTAAGGTTTAGGGTTTAGGGTTTAGGGTTTAGGGTTTAGGATTTAAGTTTTAGGGTTCATGAGTTTTTCTTAAAATTAAGTAAACTGGTAGGTTTAAGTTTATTTATTTATTTTCTTTTTTATTTATTTTAGTTTACTTTATTTTTTTATTTAGGTTTATTTTTTTTACTTATTTTAGTTTAGTTATTTTAGGTTTAATTTATTTTAGTTTAAGTTTTTTATTTTAGTTAATTTTATAGGTTTAGGTTTAATTTTTAGTTGAGTTTTATTTATTTAATTTTTTAGGTTTTTTGGGTTTGGGTTTAGGGTTTAGGGTTTTAGAGTTCATGGATTTAGTGTTTATGATTTAGGATTATGGTTTAGGGTTTAGGGTTTAGTGTTTAGGCTTTATGGTATAGGGTTTTTAGGTTTTAGGGTTTAGTGTTTAGGCTTTATGGTATAGGGTTTTTTAGGGTTTAGGGTTTATAATTTGAAGCACTTGGGTTTAGGGTTTATAAATTGAAGCACTTACCTATTTAGGAAGTATTGAATGGTTTCAATTTAATTGATAATTAATATCCAATGTATTTTTTTAAAGTATATTATTATAGGTTTAGGGTTTAGGGTTTAGGGTTTAGGTTTTAGGTTTTGGGTTCAAGTTTTAGTTTAGGGTTTAGGGTTTAGGGTTTTTTTGGGTTTAGTGTTTAGGGCTGTAGGTTTAGTGTTGTAAGTTTAGGGTTAGTTTTAGGTTCACATTTTTATTTAGTTTTTATTTTATTTCATTTTATGTTTATTTTATTTTTATTTTATATATTTTGATTTTATTTAGGTATTTTGTTCTTAGGTTTATTTTATTTTATTTATTTAGTTTAGGTTATTATTAATTTTAATTTAGTTCATTTCTATTAGTTTATTTTATTTTATTTTTAGGTTTTGGTTGATGTTTTAGTTTACATTATTATTTTATTATTTTATTTCATTTTATTTAGGTTTAGTTTATTTATTTAATTTGTAGTTTTACTTAGTTTAGGTTTAAGTTTTTTTATTTTTAGGGTTTAGGGTTTAGGGTTTTTCATTTTAGTGTTTTAGGGTTTAGGATTTAAGGTTAGGGTTTAGGGTTTAGGGTTTAGAGTTTAGTGTTTAGGCTTTAAGGTTTAGGGCTTTTAGGGTTTAGGGTTTAGGGTTTAGGGTTTAGGGCTTATAATTTTAAAACCTTTAGGAAAATATTAAAGATTTCCATATAATTGAGTGATCTTCAAGGTATTTCTTTTAAAAATAGTATAGGGTTATAGGTTTAGGGTTTAGGGTTTAGGGTTTATGATTTAGGTTTTAGGTTTAGGGTTCAAGTTTTAGTTTATGGTTTAGTGTTTAGGGTTTTCTAGGGTTTAGGGTTTAGGGTTTAAGGTTTTAGGTTTAGGGTTGTAGGTTTAGTGTTGTAGGTTTAGTGTTGTAGGTTTAGGGTTAGTTTTAGGTTTAGGATTTTATTTAGTTTTTATTTTATTTTATTTTAGGTTTATTTTATTTTTATTTTGCATTTAATTTTTATTTTATTTAGGTTTTTTATTTAAGTTTATTTTAATTTTTTAGTTTAGTTTAGGTTACTATTTATTTTATTTTAGTTTATTTTATTTTATTTTAAGTTTAGGTTTTAGCTTACATTTTTATTATATTTAGGTTTAGGTTTTTTAATTTATTTTATTATTTAGTTTTACTTAATTTAGGTTTAAGTTTTTAGGTTTTTGGGGTTTAGGGTTTAGGGTTTAGGGTTTAGGGTTTAGGGTTTGGTTTAGAGTTTAGGGTGTTAGGTTTAGAGTTTTAGGGTTTAGGGTTTAGGGTTTAAAGTTTAGTTTTTAAAGGCTTTAGGGTTTAGGATTTTAGGGTTTAAGGTTTAGGGTTTAGGGTTAACTTAGGGTTTTGGTTTTAGTTTAGGGTTTTTTCAGGTTTAGGGTTTATGGTTATAGGTTTAGGCTTAGTTTTTGGGTTTAGGGTTAAGGTTTTAGGGGTTTTTTTTAATTAAGTGAACCAATAGGTTTAAGTTTATTTAGTTTATTTTTTATTTATTTTAGTTTATTTTAATTTTTATGTTTATTTAGGTTAATTTTTTATTTTTATTTTATTTTATTATCTATTTTAATTTTATTTATTTTTGTTTAAGTTTTTATTTTAATTTATTTTTAGTTTAGTTTAGGTTTATGTTTATTTTTTTAGTTTAGTTTTATTTTTATTTTTATTTCTAGGTTTAGGTTTTATTTTTTATTTTCAAAGTTTATGTTCAGGTTTTTATTTTATTTTTTTTGTTTAGCTTTTAGATTTTTATTTTAAGTTTATTTTTAGGATTTATTTTTTTTACTTTAGTTTTATTTATAGTTTATTTATTTTATTTAGTTTAAGGTTTTGTTTAGTTTATTTTAGGTTTAGGTTTTTAGGTTTTATTTTTTTACTTTAGGTTTATTTTTAGTTTATTTATTTTATTTAGTTTAAGGTTTTGGTTTAGTTTATTTTAGGTTTAGGTTTAGGTTCTATTTATTTTAGTTTAGTTTATTTTAGTTTAGGTTTAGGTTTCTTTTTTTTGTTTTAGGTTTAGGTTTTTTTAGTTTATGGTTTATGTTTTATTTATTATTTATTTTTAGGTTTATTTTTTAGGTTTATTTATTTAGTTTTATTATATTTTATTTTAGGTACATTTTATTTTTATTTTATGTTTAGTTATTATTTTCTTTAGGTTTTGTATTTTTAGGTTTATTTTATTTTTTTGTTTAGTTTAGGTTTTTATTTATTTATTTTTAGTTATTTATTTTATTTTATTTTTAGGTTTATGTTTAAGTTTCAGTTTTCATTTTATTTTATTTATTTTATTTTCACATTTTATTTAGTTTAGGTTTAGGTTTTTAGGTTTTTAGGTCTTTAGGGTTTAGGGTTTACAGTTTAGGGTTTGGGTTGAGGGTTTAAGGTTTAATGTTGTCAGTTTTAGGGTTTAGTGCTTGAGGTTTACGGTTTAGGGTTTGTGGTTTTAGTGTTTACGGTTTAAGGTTTAGGGTTTAGGGTTTAGGGTTTAGGGTTTAGGGTTTAGGGTTTAGGGTTTTAGGGTTTGGGAATAGGGTTTAGGGTTGTAAGTTTAGGGTTTAGGGTTAGTTTTAGGGTTTAGGGTTTAGGTTAAGTGTTTTTTTATTTTTTATTTTTAAATTTTTTTTAAATTAAGTAAATTAATAGGTTTAATTTTATTTAGTTTATTTTAATTATAGTTTTTCTTTTTTTTATTTTGATTTAGGTTTATTTATATTTTTATTTAGTTTAATTTATTTATTTTAGGTTTATTTATTTTAGTTTATGTTTTTTATTTTAGTTTTTTTTTTATGTTTAGGTTTAGGTTTATTATTTAGCTCAGTTTTAATTTTTTTTTAAAGGTTTTGAGTTTATTTTTTATCTTTAATTTTAGGTTTAGATTTTAATTTTATTTTTTTTTAGGTTTTAGGTTTATTTTTAGGTTTTATTTTTTAGGTTAGGTTTAGGTTTATTTTTAGTTTATTCTATTTTATTTAGCTTAGGTTTATTTTTCAATTTAGTTAATTATAGGTTTAGGTCTAGTTTTTTTTTTAATTTAGGGTTTAGGTTTTATTTTTTATTTATTTTCAGGTTTGTTATTTAGGTTAGGTTTTTCTTTAGTTTTTATTTTATTTTATTTTTATTTTATTTTCATTATAGGTTTACTTTTTATTTTATTTAAGTTTTTTATTTTTTTCATTTAGTTTAGGTTTTATTTATTTTATTTTATTTTAGTTTTTTTATTTATTTTCTTTTTTATTTTTAAGTTTAGGTTTAGGTTTAGCTT
Organism: Cymbidium sinense; assembly: GCA_021442155.1. NCBI lineage: Eukaryota > Viridiplantae > Streptophyta > Magnoliopsida > Asparagales > Orchidaceae > Cymbidium > Cymbidium sinense. The sequence goes on from CM038214.1 coordinate 16,177,171, forward strand.
TTAGTTTAAGTTTTTATTTTATTTTATTTTTATTTTATTTTGGTTTAAATTTCTTTATTTTAAGTTTTATTTTATTTAGGTTTAGGTTTTTAGCTTTTTATGGTTTAGAGTTTAGGGTTTAGGGTTTGAGTTTTAAGGGTTAGGGTTTAAGGTTTTTTTTTTGGGTTTAAGTTTTAGGGTTTAGGGTTTAGAGATTAGGTTTTATGGTTTAAGATTTAGGGTTTAGGGTTTAGGGTTTTAGGGTTTAGGGTTTAGGGTTTAGGGTTTTTAGGGTTTAGGGTTCAAGGCTTAGGGTTTAGGTTTTTGGTTTAAGGTTGAGGCTTTTGTTTAGAATTTTGTTTTTTTGGTTTTTTCTTAACAGAGAACAAATTCAGATTCAACATTTCTTCTTTTATTTATTTAGTTTATTTTTTATTTATATTAGTTTCTTTATTTTATTAATCTTATTTATGTTTATTTTTTATTTTTATTTAATTTAGTTTATTTATTTTAGGTTTATTTATTTTAGTTTAGGTTTTTTATTTTAGTTTATTTTTTAGTTTAGGTTTAGCTAGAGCTTTAGCTTTATTTTTTTAGTTGAGTTTTATTTTTATTTTTATTTTTAGGTTTAGGATTTATTTTTTATTTTTAGTTTTAGGTTTAGGCTTTTATATTATTTTTTTATTTAGGTTATAAGTTTTTATGTGAGGTTTATTTTTAGGTTTTATTTTTAGTCTAGGTTTTGGTTTATTTTTAGTTTATTTTATTTTATTTTATTTAGTTTAAGGTTTAGGTTAATTTTTTTTAAGGTTTAGGTTTAATTTTTATTTATTTTTATGTTTTTTAAAGTTTATTATTTATGTTTAAGTTTTGATTTAGTTTTATTTTATTTTATTTTAAGTTTATTTTATTTTATTTTAGGCTTAGTTCTTATTTTATTTAGGTTTTTAGTTTAGTTTAGGTTTTTATTTATGTTATTTTAGTTTAATTTTTAATTTTTAATTTATTTTCTTTTTAGGTTTAGGTTTAGATTTATGTTTTAGTTTATGCTTTTATTTTATTTTATTATATTATTTTATTTTGGTTTAGATTTTTTATTTATTTATTTTAGGTATTATTTAGTTTAGGATTAGGTTTTTAGCTTTTTAGGGTTTAGGGTTAGTTTAGGGTTTAGGGTTTAGGGTTTTTTTTGGGTTTAGGGTTTAGGTTTTAGGTTTTGGGTATAGGGTTTAGGGTTTAGGTTTTAGAATTTAGGGTTTAGGGTTTAGGGTTTTAGGGTTTAGTGTTTAGGATTTAGGGTTTAGTGTTTAGGGTTTTTAGGATTTAGGGTTTTAGGATTAGGGTTTTGGGTTTTTGGTCTTTTTTAATTTTTTTTAATTTTTTTTAAAGAGAACAAATTTGATTCAAGATTTCTTCTTTTATTTGTTTACTTTATTTAATTTATTTTTAATTTATTTTAGTTTATTTTATTTTTTATTCTTATTTATGTTTATTTTTTATTTTTAATTTGTATAGTTTATTTATTTTAGGTTGAATTATTTTAGTTCAGGATTTTTTATTATAGTTTATTTTTGAGGTTTAGGTTTTGGTTTAAGTTTATTATTTTTTTGTCTTATTTTTATATTATATTTTAGGTTTAGGTTTTATTTTTATTTTTCAATTTAAGTTTAGATTTTTATTTTATTTTTTTAGGTTTAGGTTTTAGGTTTTATTTTAGGTTTATTTTTAAGTTTTATTTTTTAGTTTAGCTTTAGCTTCATTTTTAGATTATTTTATTTTATTTTGTTTAGGCTTAGGCATAGGTTTAGTTTATTTTAGGATTAGGTTGAGGATTTATTTATTTTAGTTTAGTTTATTATAGTTTAGCTTTAGGTTTATTTTATTTTATTTTTTTAGTTTATGTTGAGGTTTTTTTTAGTTTAGGGTTAGGTTTTATTTTTTATTTATTTTAATGTTTATTTTTTAGGTTTATGTTTTTATTTAGTTTTTATTATATTTTATTTTAGGTACATTTTATTTCTATTTTATGTTTAGTTATTATTTTCTTTAGGTTTTGTATTTTTAGGTTTATTTTATTTTTTATTTAGTTTAGGTTTTTATTTATTTATTTATAATTATTTATTTTATTTTATTTTTAGGTTTATGTTTAAGTTTAGGTTTTCATTTAATTTTATTTATTTTATTTTATTTTAGGTTTGTTAATTTATTTTATTTTCAAGTTTTATTTAGTTTAGGTTTAGGTTTTTAGGTTTTTAGGTCTTTAGGGTTTAGGGTTTACAGTTTAGGGTTTGGGTTGAGGGTTTAAGGTTTAGTTTTGTCAGTTTTAGGGTTTAATGTTTGAGGTTTATGGTTTAGGGTTTGTGGTTTTAGTGTTTACGATTTAAGGTTTAGGATTTAGGGTTTGGGGTTTAGGGTTTTTAGTTTAGGGTATAGGGTTTAGGGTTGTAGGTTTATGGTTTAGGATTAGTTTTAGGGTTTAAGGTTTAGGGTAAGTGGTTTTTTATTTTTTATTTTTAAAAATTTTTAAATTAAGTAAACTAATAAGTTTAATTTTATTTAGTTTATTTTTATTATAGTTTTTCTATTTTCTATTTTCTATTTTGATTTAAGTTTATTTATATTTTTATTTAGTTTAATTTATTTATTTTAGGTTTATTTATTTTTGTTTATGTTTTTTATTTTAGTTTATTTTTTATGTTTAGGTTTAAGTTTGTTATTTAGCTCAGTTTTAATTTTTTTAAAGGTTTTGAGTTTATTTTTTATTTTTAGGTTTAGGTTTAGATTTTCATTTTATTTTTTTTATGTTTAGGTTTTATGTTTTCTTTTCTTTAGGTTTTATTTTTTTAGGTTTATTATATTTTATTTTTAGTTTATTCTATTTTATTTAGTTTTAGTTTTCAATTTCATTAATTTTAGGTTTAGGTCTAGTTTTTTCTAATTTAGGGTTTAGGTTTTATTTTTTATTTATTTTCAGGTTTGTTATTTATGTTAGGTTTTCATTTAGTATTTATTTTATTTTATTTTATGTTTATTTTAATTTCATTATAAGTTTACTTTTTATTTTATTTAAGTTTTTTATTTTTTTCATTTAGTTTAGGTTTTATTTATTTTATATTATTTTAGTTTTTATTTTATTTATTTATTTATTAGTTTTAAGTTTAGGTTTAGGTTTAGCTTTTAGTTTAAGTTCTTATTTTATTTTATTTTATTATTTTATTTTGGTTTAGATTTATTTATTTTAAGTTTTGTTTTGTTTAGGTTCAGGTTTTTAGCTTTTTATGGTTTAGAGTTTAGGATTTAGGGTTTGGGTTTTAAGGTTTAGGGTTTTTTTTTTGGGTTTAAGGTTTAGGGTTTAGGGTTTAGGGATTAGGTTTTATGGTTTAGGGTTTAGGTTTAGGGTTTAGGGTTTTGGTTTAGGGTTTAGGGTTTAGGGTTTAGGGTTGGGTTTAGGGTTTAGGTTTTAGGTTTAGGTTTAAGGTTGAGGCTTTTGTTTAGAATTTTGTTTTTTTGGTCTTTTCTTATGAGAACAAATTCAGATTCAACATTTCTTCTTTTATTTATCTAGTTTATTTTTTATTTATTTTAGTATCTTTTATTTTATTTATGTTTATTTTTTATTTTTATTTAATTTAGTTTATTTATTTTAGGTTTATTTATTTTAGTTTAGGTTTTTTATTTTAGTTTATTTTTTAAGTTTAGGTTTAGGTTTAGGTTTAGCTTTATTTTTTTGGTTGAGTTTTATTTTTATTTTATTTTTTAGGTTTAAGATTTTTTTTTTTTTTTGGTTTAGGTTTAGGCTTTTATATTATTTTTTGGTTTAGGTTATAGGTTTTTATTTGAGGTTTATTTTTAGGTTTTATTTTTTTGTCTAGGTTTTGGTTTATTTTTAGTTTATTTTATTTTATTTTATTTAGTTTAAGGTTTAGGTTAATTTTTTTTAAGGTTTAGGTTTAGGTTTTATTTATTTTGGTTTAGTTTATTTTAGTTTAGGTTTAGGTTTATTTTATTTTATTTATTTTTGGTTTAGGTTTTTTTAGTTTAAGATTTAGGTTTTAATTTTTATTTATTTTTATATTTTTTTTAGGTTTATTGTTTATGTTTAAGTTTTGATTTAGTTTTTATTTTATTTTAAGTTTATTTTATTTTTATTTTAGGCCTAGTTTTTATTTTATTTAGGTTTATTTTATTTTTTAGTTTAGTTTAAGTTTTTATTTATTTTATTTTAGTTTAATTTTCAATTTTTATTTTATTTTCTTTTTAGGTTTAGGTTAGAATTATGTTTTAGTTTATGCTTTTATTTTATTTTATTATATTATTTTATTTTGGTTTAGATTTTTTTATTTATTTATTTTTAGGTATTATTTAGTTTAGGATTAGGTTTTTAGCTTTTTGAGGTTTAGGGTTAGTTTAGGGTTTAGAGTTTAGAGTTTTCTTTGGGTTTAGGGTTTAGGTTTTAGGTTTTGGGTATAGGGTTTAGGGTTTAGGTTTTAGCATTGAGGGTTTAGGGTTTAGGGTTTTAGGGTTTAGTGTTTAGGATTTAGGGTTTAGTGTTTAGGGTTTTTAGGATTTAGGGTTTTGGGCTTAGGGTTTTGGATTTTTGGTATTTTTAATTTTATTTTATTTTTTTTTAGAGAACAAATTCAGATTCAAGATTTCTTCTTTTATTTGTTTACTTTATTTAATTAATTTTTTATTTATTTTAGTTTATTTTATTTTTTTATTCTTATTTATGTTTATTTTTATTTTTAATTAGTGTAGTTTATTTATTTTAGGTTGAATTATTTTAGTTCAGGATTTTTTATTATAGTTTATTTTTGAGGTTTAGGTTTAGGTTTAAGTTCATTATTTTTTTTGTTGAGTCTTATTTTCATATTATTTTTTAGGTTAAGGTTTTATTTTTATTTTTCGGTTTAAGTTTTTTTTTTATTTTTTTAGGTTTAGGTTTTAGGTTTTTATTTTAGGTTTATTTTTAAGTTTTATTTTTTAGTTTAACTTTAGCTTCATTTTTAGGTTATTTTATTTTATTTTGTTTAAGTTTAGGCATATGTTTAGTTTATTTTAGGATTAGGTTGAGGATTTATTTATTTTAGTTTAGTTTATTGTAGTTTAGCTTTAGGTTTATTTTATTTTGTTTATTTTTTTAGTTTATGTTTAGGTTTGTTTTAGTATAGGGTTAGGTTTTTTTATTTATTTTAATGTTTATTTTTTAGGTTTTGGTTTTTATTTAGTTTTTATTTGATTTTATTTTAGGTTTATTTTGTTTTTATTTTACGTTTAGTTTTTATTTTATTTAGGTTTTTTATTCTTAGGTTTATTTTATTTCATAGTTTAGTTTAGCTTTTTATTTATATTCTTTTAGTTTATTATTATTAGTTTATTTTATTTTATGTTTATGTTTTAATTTAGGTTTTAATTTTATTTTATTAATTTATTATATTTGGTTTAGGTTTTTTTATTTATTTTATATTTTGTTTTATTTAGTTTAGGTTTAGATTTTTAGGTTTTTAGGGTCTAGGGTTTAGAGTTTAGGGTTTATGGTTTTAGGGTGTATGGTTATAGGGTTTAGGATTTAGGGTTAGGGTTTAGGTTTAGGGTTTAGGGATTAGGGTTTAGTGTTTAGGCATTAGGGTTTAGAGTTTAGGGTTTAGGGTTTAGGATTTTTAGGGTTTAAGGTTTAGGTTTAGTTTTTAGTTAGGTTTAGTTTAGGTTAGGTTTAGGGTTTTAGTTTTAGATTTAAGTTTAGGGTGTAGTTAGTTTATTATTTAGGGTTTAAGGTTTAATTTAGGTTTAGGTTTAGGGTTTATTTTTAAATTAGTTAATAGGTTTAAGTTTATTTATTTTTTTTTTAGTTTATTTTATTTTTTATTTTATTTTTTATTTTATTTAATTTATTTTAGTTTAGGTTTTTTAATTTAGTTTATTTTTAGGTTTAGGTTTAGGTTTATTTATTTATTTATTTTATTTTATTTTTTATTTTATTTTTTAGGTTTAAGTTTTTTTTATTTTAGGTTTATTTTTGGTTTTATTTTATTTTATTTTAGTTTTTTATTTTTATTTTAGTTTAATTTTTATTTTAGTTTTATTTATTTAATTTAGGTTTAGGTTTAGGTTTAGTTTATTTTTAAATTTAGTTTTTATTTTTGTTTAGTTTATTATTTTAGGTTTAGGTTTATTTTATTTTATTTTTTATTTTATGTTTAGGTTTTTTAGTTTAGGTTTATTTTTTTATTTATTTTAGGCTTTATTTTTTAGGTTTGTTTTTATTTTTTTATTTAGTTTTTTATTTGATTATTTTAGTTTTATTTTATATAGTTTTATTATTATTTGGTTTTGTTCTAGGTTTATTTTTTAGTTTAGTTTAGGTTTTTTTAATTTTATTTTAGTTTATTTTTAGTTTATTTTATTTTATTTTAGGTTTAGGTTTAGGTTTAGTTTAGGTTTTTTATTATTTTTATTTTATTTTATTTAGGTTTAGTTTTTTTTTTTCATTTTAGGTTTATTTAATTTAGGTTTAGGTTTTTTGGTTTATGGAGGTTTAGATTTTAGGGTTTAGGGTTTAGGTTTTAGGTTTAGGGTTTATGGTTTGTTAGGGTTTAGGTTTAGTTTAGGTTTAGTGTTTACTTTAGGGTTTAAGGTTTAGGGTTTACTTTATAGTTTAGGGTTTAGTTTAGGGTTTAGGGTTTAGGTTTAGGTTTAGTTAGTTTAGGGTTTAGGTTAGTTTAGGGTTTTAAGTTTAGGGTTTAGGTTTATTTAGGGTTTAGCATTTAGGTTTAGGTTAGTTTAAGTTAGTTTAGGGTTTAGGTTTAGATTTATGATTTAGGTTCTAAAGTTAGTTTTATGGTTTAGGGTTTAGTAATTAGGGTATAGGGTATTTTTTTAAAAATTAAGTAAACTAGTAGGTTTAGATTTGTTTTAGTTTATTTTTTATTTATTTTAGTTTTATTTATTTTTTATTTTTATTTAGGTTAATTTTTATTTTATTTAGTTTATTTATTTTAGGTTTATTTATTTTAGTTTAGGTTTTTTTATTTTAGTTTATTTTTTTTTTTAAGTTTAGGTTTATGTTTATTTTTTGTTTAGTTTTATTTTTATTTTATTTTTTAGGTTTAGGTTTTATTTTTTATTTTTAGGTTTATGTTCACATTTTTATTTTATCTTTTTAGGTTTAGGTTTTAGGTTTTTATTTTAGGTTTATTTTTAGGTTTTTTGTTAGTTTAGGTTTAGGTTTATTTTTAGTTTATTTTAGGTTTTGGTTTTTTTTAGTTTAGGGTTTAGGTTTAGGTTTTTATTTAGTTTTTATTTTATTTAATGTTTTTGCCACCATCCTTCAAGATCTTTGATAGCAGTGGGAACCCACGATAACAAATTGCTCACTTTAGTGCCGGTTGTTGCAACACCAACGAAGGTTTGCTAGTTGCAAAAGGACGGAGAGGGTGACCCACACATACAGTAATCAGTACTTGCCGTCAGTCAGTACTCCCTCACGAAGCTACTATCTTACACTTCGCTCCTCTTCTACCACGGCGTTGTATCTACTAATAAGGACACTAAATCCCTTACTGCTTATATTGTACCTCCTCCAAAAATGATTAATGAAAACATTACTTATATATTGTCTACTTCCGATGCTTTTGATTTTATTCTTATTGAAAGCTCTCTGAGTCTTAATTAATATAATAGCTATAGTATTTACGATCCTTTCCTTTCTGATTTAGAGTTAAACTATCATTCTCTGAATCAATCGGGTTCACCTCTTGAGATTGAGTGTGACTCACAGGGATCTATAGGCTATGTATGTGAGAAGGTAGAACTTTCCACAAGCTCATCATTCCAAGAAGTCATAAGTCAACTATGAAAAGTTCGACCTCTTAAGGTACCACCTCAGGATAAGGGTAAGCAAGTCATTGGTTCTAGTGAGTAGATAGCCTCTCCATAGGATGCTCCACCCATGGATATGCTTTTGTAGGACCAAGCCAGAGTTGATTACAATGTGCTAGCTTACCTTAAAAAGTATCCAGCTAAGTTAAGCATATACGACGCCCTTATCTTATCCAAAAAGATGAGGGAATCTCTAATCATGGCCTTACTTGATCTAGAGATATGCTTAGCTCAGCAAACTGCTACTAAAGAGGAGGCATGCCACTCAAAGGATATCTTAGGAGTTACATTCAGCAATGAAGACTTACTCTAGAGAGGCAGGCAATCACCTCTTTACATTCTGAGAATGTTGGCGGTCTGGCTATCTAGAGTTACGATTGAAGCCTTACTCTCATCCTAATCCCCTGTAGCACTAATCCTAATTCCTATTGGAAAATATACATTTATGTGAGAAAAGTAAATATAACTACACCTGTAAAATATAGGTTAGCTAAATATACATATAATCCCAAGCAATTATATTTATGATTTGGACTTAACACTTTGCACATGGGTAACTAAGCCCACCTGTTCTAACTTGGATTATGCATGAGGATATAAGCAACTTGCAAAAAGAGCATTCACATTTATTTTTAAGCATCCTTTAAGCATAATACCATTCTGAAACCATGATTAGGCTAATATCATCTATCTCTGAAGCTTACTAACATCTAATCTAAAATAATACATCATAAAATAAAATATACAACACATCTGTTGTCTAACTAAGTGACTTAATTCTAATGTGTGTATTAAGGCTTGTGTGGTATGTCTTGTTAGGCATTAGTGTTATATTTTCTAAGTGTAGAAGGATTCAATTTAATATGAAAGGTTGATTTCACTTGAAGTAGTTTAATTGATTTGAAAATTTTAATTTGTGTTTTCTTTTATTTCATTTGATTATGCTTTGCAACTAAGTGTTATAAAGAGAGGAAAAGAGGATTGCCCTTTTTCATCCCTACCTTTAGTCACTTTCTAAATTATATTAATTTGATTTAGTTCTCTTTAGTGAATGGATTATTAAATGATTTAATTAATAATAAGTTTAGGTTCACTTTAAATAATCCTATTCAAAATGAAAGGCATCTTAAGATTAATTTAATTCAATTACTACCACATGACATATTAAATCATTACTTTCCATCATATGTAACATGCATATGATTTAATCTTAAGTGTATCTATACATGCAACATATTTTAGCACACATAAATGATGAATGTATGTGTATGTTTAGAAGTTATATTTTATTTGATTGAATTATTTAAACATATTAATTTAAAACTTTATCCAAATTCTTAAAAAAAAGTACATAAGAATGAAATTAAATAAGCATGTTGTTAAACCGGAAGTGAGTGACCTAATCAAGAGTCTTATTCTGGGATGTCGGACTATATACTCATTTGCATTCAAACATATGTAAATTCATATACATGAACATAAGAAGTAAGCTCCAAATCATATGGTTAATTAATTTAACCATTAGTCAATTATGAATGCATGCAATTTAATGTAAATTGGGATTTTCATTAACTAATCACATATGCAACATGTACAAAGATATAGGCAAGTATGTGTCATTATTAAACCAAGGAAGTGAAGTAATCAAATGACCTCCTTGGGGCTAACTAAAGCATCGTATTCCTGGGATGTTCAGAACATAAATGAGGGAAAGAAAACCATGCAATGATTATATATTATTTTGATTTAATCATTTATATATATGAATTAAAGCTCTATCCAAATTCTAATTTTGAAATACATAAGAATGATCAAATCAAATGCGTGTCATTGTTAAAGTAGGGAAGTGAGGTAATCAAATGGCCTCATTGGGGCAAGCTAAAGCCTCGTGTTTCCAGGATGTCTAGACTATATATCCATTATAATTTAATTTTATATAGATCAACACCTAAATATAAGAAAGAGAACTCAACATTCATACACTTAAGCTATAAGCACATGCATTTCTTATGTATTTATAACTAGCATCATAACACATATTATTATTCATTTATAAGCTTTTGAAAAATACATTTGGATTTAATAGTGATAATAGCCACACATATATTAAATTAAATCAACACATGCAAGCTTACAAAGGAAATCCATTTTATTTTACTTGATTTTGAAAAGATGGATGCATGAATTTAAATGACATACCAAATTTAACATGATTGGAAAGAGGAAAATCAAATATAAGCATGTGATTCATTCAACTAAACTAGTTCTTAAGGAAAATCAAATCAAATAAGATTATATAAAGCAAACCAAAGCTTCTTTATTAATTAAGTTTTGGATTTGATTTGATCTAAAGAGGAGAACAAAATTCATCACATGATGTTTTAAACCCATTCCCACATTAGTGATTTGATTTAATTTAAGGAAATATAATTAAGTTGATTTTATGGTTTAATTAAGTTGAACCCTTAATTAGATGAATTAATTACCCTCACCTATGTCACCTTAAAGTAATTAACTAAATAATTATGAGCAAACATGATATGTATGGGAAATAAACTTGCAATGATCCTAGAAAATAAAAGGGGCCTAATGCAATTGGATCATGATTAATAGTTATTTAGATTAAAGAACTTAATTAATTACTCTTATGGTTTTCCCACACATATGGACTAAACATAATTTCATTAAACTCCTTTAGGTTATTAAACACTTAAAGATCTATTCAATTAAAAGGTGCGTTATGAATTTAATTTGATTAAGTGATTTAATTAATTATTTAAATCTTAATTAATTTCATTTTAAAATAGGATGAATGAACATAGGGAAAGGGGTCCCAACCCTATTCCTTAGTTCACTTACTATTGAACAATGATTAATAAACTTATTTAACCAATTTATTACTATTCATGAGATTAGTTAATCATTAATTAACTTAAAAGAGTAGTTAAGGTTTAATAAGTTAGTTTTCTTAATTACTTGAGTAATAAATCCCAAAAAAATCATGGGAGGCAGAGGTCATCCCATTAAATTAATCTACAAAATTTGGGATTAATTGCTCATGTAATTAAGGAGTAATTAAGCTAATTAATTTTTTTTATTAAACTTTAATTACTGTTCAAACTTAGTTAAGATCATTTTTAATTAATTATCATCTAAAATACTTTTAAAATGAGTATTTATTTGCATTTTTTTATTTCTCTATGATTTTTTTATGATTTTTAGAAGTTTCAGCCATTAAAAATTATTAATTAAGCTTAATTAAAATCCTAATCATATTAGCTATATGGGCATTCTACATGAGTTGGCTACTTAAAACTTATATTTGGGGCATATGCTTTCTCATCTACCATTTGATCTAAGATCAAAAGGCTATGATTAATCCCATAGCTTAATATGATTAAATCAGATCGATCTAGCAGATCTAATCATGACCATAGGTTTTGATCACATGGAACGGACAATACGTGATCTAACATCATGCGAGTTATTGAGAATGAAGTTCGCCCTCCATTGCTCTCTTGATCTGATCTTACCTAAGCTCGGATCAACTCCAAAAGGATCCCACATCTTCACGACATCGATTGGAGGGGATGCAACAATCAAGATCACATGAGATGCAAGTTTTCTTCAAAAAGCTCGAACCCATTTTTGCCTAAGGATCAATTTTGGAAGCATAACTCACTGAAGCTCAAGACCGTAGGCTTGAATGATTGAGGAAGCTTCATCTGGAGGAGGCGAAGCCCTGTGAAGTAGCAATTGGATCAATTCCTTGACGTTCACTTAGAAGGCCATGAATTGATGATTTGGAGCTCAAATTTGATCAAATTCTAACCTCTAGTGCTCGAGAAGCTTGAGAGATAATTCATTGTTGCATGGCGAGGCCTAGCGAAGGTGCGTACAAAGTTAATTTGAGTTTGATGGAGAGATGGGGAAGTTAGGTTAGAAATGGGAGTATTCTATTTTAGAATGGATGGTAATGGCATTTTTTGATCGAGGAATGAGCTTAAGAGCTTAGGGAATGGATCTAGCTACTCATCTTGGGTAGCTAGGGCTCTGCGAAATAATTATTGTGTGTGTTTAAGTGGAAATGAGGGGGTGTATACCCCTATTTTTCTTGATTGGATGGTAGGATCAAGTTTGGCTTCTAGTGGCCATCCGACCATCTCAGGGAGCCATGGGTGACAGGGAGGAGGTGAGTTGGCTCGGCTTGGTTGGTTGAAGGTGTGGAGGTTCTGCTAAGGAGGAATCATGGGTGTCCTATGGGTTTCAAATGCTCTAATGGGGAGGGTTAGGTGATTACAACTCCCATGGGTCATGGTCGACCCAACCATCCCTTGGGTCAGGTTGGACAATGTCCTAGGTCCCTAGGTGGACCAGTGGGAGAGTACCAAGTAGCCAAGGACACTTACATGGGTGATTTGTCTCATGTGGTGCCCTCGACCCAAGGTGGAATGATCATTTAACATTGGATTTGATTTGGGTAGATTTGAAATGAGCCAAAAGTGGGTTAGCCCAAATTTCAATTGGAGTTGATTTGGTTAGGTTTGGCTCAATTTGACTCATTCAGGTCAAATTGAGTTAGGTTGAGTCAAGTTGGCCAATTGGTCAAGTTGGGTCAAACCAAGGGTTGGGTCAAGTTCATATGATCATTTGGGATTTTTTGGTTCAACTGGTTTGGTTTAGTTTGGCTTAGATTTGATTTTTGGCTCATTTGAATTAATTTGGGTCAAATAGGTTAAGTTGACCAATTTGACCAAATTGGCTTGGGTTGGGTGTTGGTCTGGGTTTAGTTGACCAATTGAAGATGATTGTACACTTTAGTTTCAATTAATTTGGATTTGATTTTGAATTATGCCAACTTGAACCATTAGGTCAATTTGGGCTAAGTAGGTCAATTGAGTTCAATTGGGTCCAAACATGACTTTGGTCAAGTTCAACAATCAATTTGGAATGAACTTGAGTCATTGGTTGCAATCAATTTGGTTTATATTTTGATTTGACCCAATTTGGTCTTCTAGGATAATTTGGGTTAACTTGGGTCAAGAGGGCCAATTGGGATTAGTTCGACTCAATTCAAGGTCAAGTCATATTCAAAAATTGATTTTGATTTGGTATGAATCGTTGATTTCAAGGGATTTGGCTTTGGTTGAAATTTGGCCAGTTTGGTTCATATGGGTTAAGGGGTTGACTTGCTCAAATGACCAAGTTAACTTGGTTTGACCCAATTTAGGATAATTGATCAACATAGGGTGATCAATAATCATGATGGGAGGTTTTGATGGACTTGGTTCAATCCAATTTTGGTAGGATTAGAACTTGGCTCAAATATGTCAAATTAGCCACTTTGGGTCAAGTGGACCAATTGGGTTTAGTTGGCTTGACTTTGGGTTGAGCTTGATTTAGTTGAGTTTATATATGGATTTAGGATTGATATATAAATTCAATTGAAATTGGCACGGGTTCAAATGGGTTTTGGTTCATTTGAACATTTCAAGTCAAAAGGGTTAAGTTGGGTTTGACTTGGGTTGATTTTTGTTTGGCTTGATGTTTGTAGATTTCATTTATGAATATGATTGAAAGTATGATTGATTCATGAGAAAATCAATTGAATTTAGGTTTTTAGAATGAACGAATTTGGCTATGTCCATGGAGTTGGGTCATGTGGCTTAGGTTTATATTTTGATTTCATTTGATTTAGTATTGATGATTTAAATGTAAATTTCATTTAAATTTTTTAATATGATTGAAAATATGATTGATTTGTGAGAAAATCAATTGAGTTTGACTTGATTTGGATTAAGATTAGGCTAATTCCATGGGATAGGTCATATGGCTTAAGAAAGGTTTTGATTTAATTTTATTTAGTTTGATCATTTGAATGTAGATTTGATTTATATTTAAGAATATAATTGAAGATATAAATTGATTATGAGAAAAACAATAGATTTTGGATTGATTTGGATTAAGGTTTGATAAGTCTATGGGATAGGTCATATGGCTTAAGAAGGGTTTCAAGTTTGGATTTAATCATGGGCTTCAATCTTTTGGTTTTGAAATTTGGGTTTGGATTTGGATTTGAATTTGATTCAACTTAAGGTTTGGTTTGAGAATGTGAACATGGATTGGATTTGGGTTGTAGAGTAGGTGGATTATCCTAATCCCTAAGGCTTAACATAATCCTATGGTTAACCCTTCTAAGTCTTTAGGCTTAGGTTAAGTGTTTACCTAATTGTTAGAAGTGTCTTATGACTAAAGAAGTCTTAGTGTGTAGAAGACTCCTAACTGTTGCCCTTGGAGATAGATGATTGGAAGACTGAAGCCAAGTTTCATATTATAGACTCAGATACATCTTTCAACACTTTGTTTGGGAGACCATGGATACATGAGAAAAATATAGTTTCATCCTCTCTACATCATTGTATGATGTTCGTGAGAGGTGGGATCGTCTACTATCTCAATGGAGATCTCAAGCCATTTACAATTTATGAGGTCAACATGTATGAGGATTGGGCTTACTACCTCCCTAAAAATCAACAAGTCTATTCTCATGAACTTGGCCAAAGTTTAAAAATTAAAAAAAAGAAAAAGAAAAAGAAAAGAAAAGAGAAAAATGAAAAAACAATAGAAGGGAATGAAAATAGACTTGGAGGAGGAAGTGAAGCCTAACATTAGATTCCACCCATAGTTTGTTACTTCATTCAAACATATGGGTAGGATGACCTAACCTCCACCAGGTAGAGGAGGAGGCCAATTCAGAGGCAGTCTTAGGGGTGGAAAACCTCCTTACTAGCCACCTAGTAGAAAATATGTCCCAGTTACCAAGAGCACACCTACTATCCATATAAATTTAGAATCTATTTCATAAGATGAGTCTTACATAGCTAGCACACCAGCCAATTTTTTTCAGCATTAGATTCCCTTGGAGGTGATACTTGAGCCACATAATTATGAAGATCAGGCTCCAAACAAAGCATAAGTGTATCCAAGTCTATATGTGAAATAATTAGGCATCAGTTGGGAACCTTAGCTCTAAACCAATTTTCCTCTCAAAAAGCTGAGGGTTTGGTAGTTAAGGAAGCCCCTAAGTCATCCACAGGTGTGAAGTCTCAGAAGTTCTTTCTGGGAGCATCATCCTCAAGTTAAGAAATTGATGTAGAACTTAAGGATTATTCATATAAAGATTTAATAGAATTACCTTTTGATTGGGACTTGCCTTGTGTTCATAATTTAGCAAAGAAAGGGTTAATCCCACATACTTGGTCAAAGCGCAAGTCAGATTACTTTGAAAGAATATGGAAGAACAAATGCAAAAGCTCTCAATCAAGATTGGGACTAGGATTGATGGTGGGTCTAGTGATGATGGCTTTCTTGTAGTCATCACCAATCATTTGGAATCTGATAAGTTCTTTTCAAATCACATTAACTTATTTGAGGAGCTGTGCTTAGAAACTTCAGATGATCCAAATGATTTTGAAGTCAAACATGCACCACCAGAGTTTGAGAAGAGATCAAGTCATCTATCGATGAGCTCAAGGAAATAAACTTAGGAATTGTAGAAGATCCATGCTCGACATATATCAGTTCTTTATTAAATGAAATTGAAACCAATAACTTAGTTAGGCTATTGAATGAGTTTAAGGACTACTTTTCATGGAGTTATGATGAGATACCTGGATTGGCTCCTGACATAGTGGTCCATAAACTAGCAATAGAACCTACAACTAACGTATCAAGTAAGCTCCTAGGTGCATGCAATTAGACATAGAACAATAGGTCATTTATGAAGTCAAGAAACTGATTGATGCTGGCTTCATCCAAGAAAAAAAATACTCTACCTAGTTAGCCAACATCAAAATCTATTGTTATAAGGTCATGCCTTTCAGTCTTAAAAATGTCGGTGCTACATACTAGTCAACTATTACTCGAATCTTCGATAAACTTATTCAACATCAAGATGGGTGCTATGTCGATGATCTTGTGGTCAAAAGTAGAGAAAAGGAAGACCATCTCTTTGACTTGAGAGTAGTTTTCAAATAGTTAAGATAATTTAACCTCAAAATGAGCCCCCTAAACTATGCATTCGAAGTAGCTTTAGGAAATTCCTTATGTTCGTTGTCTAACACTAAGGAATCAAAATCGATCTGGGGAAGATCAAGACGATATTAGAAATGCCACCCCCTAAAAATTTAACTCAACTTATATCATTCTAAGGGTGGTTTGAGTATCTAAGATGCTTTATATCTAACCTATCGGGAAGATGTTAACCATTCTCAGCACTTATTAAAAAGGATGCCAAGTTTAAGTGGGATGACAAGTGTGAGCTTGCCATCGAAGAAATTAAGAATTACCTGATGATGTCATCAGTTTTATTAGCCCTATCCAGGGCAAGCCACTCATACTTTACACTGCTATGTTAGATGACTCTCTTGGTGCTTTATTGGCTCAAGCCAATGATGAAGGGAAGGAAAATGCACTCTACTACCTTAGTCATCATCTAATCCCTACTGAGGCTAATTATCCACCCATTGAGAAGCATTGCCTAGCTTTAATCTTTGCATCCCAAAAGCTATTGCACTGCATGCTTCCTCATAAGGTGAACTTAATCTCTTGGATCAATCCATTATAGTATCCCATGAGATGGCCAATGCTATCTGAACAGTTGGCATGATGGTCCATGATCCTCTCACAGTTTGACATTACCTTCGTATCCCTCTATGCAGTGAAAGAATAAGTGCTAACAAATTTCTTAGCAGAACACTAACTTCCCCCTAACTCTCAGCTTAGTGATGATCTCCCCGATGAATAAATCATGAACTTAGGGTATACTAGCAATCACCATTTGGAGATGTACTTTAATGGTGTGGCTTCCTCTGAAAGGGGAGAAGAACCACAATCTACTATTCTAGAAATGGCAGGAGTAGGAATAGTTCTCTTAACTTCGGACTATGATGTGATGAGATTCTCATATCATCTGTCTAATCCTTGCACCAACAATGAAGCCAAATATGAGTCTCTACTTGCCACTCTAGAGTAAACCATTACTCTAAGCATCCAGAACATCAACATCTTCATGGATTCTTAACTAGTTATCAACCAAATCGCTGTGTCCTATAAGGTTATAAAGTTCAAGCTCCATCACTACCACAAGTACACCATGAGTTTTTGGCCAAAATCCAAGAGGTTACCATTTATAAGATTCCTCGAGGAGAGAATATTGTAGCGTATGCTTTAGCCAAGTGTACTAAGGAGTTGACATGTCTGGAGGATGAGCCCATATCAATAAAGGTCCAAAATAGACAAGTCTTATCCCTTATTAATATTGAACTCATCAAAAAGTACTCTCTTGAAGGGGAGGTTGCCATTGCAAAGAAGGACGAGGAGTTAGATTAGAGGCTACCATTCATAGATTATCTAAATAAAGGCAAACTACCTCAAGAGAAGTCCCAAGCCCAGTAGATGAAGCAAAGAGCACTTTCCTACGCTCTTGTGGATGGTGTCTTTTCCTGGTGGTCTTTTGATTATATGTTGTTACATTATTTAGACAAGCATGAAGCTCATAAGATTGTGATTAAGGTACAGTTAGGATTATGTGGAGCCAATCCAATTCGAAGATGAAAACCAAGATCAAGAGATAATGATACTACCGGCTATCGATGATCAATGATTGCATGGATATAGCTAGGCGATGCCACCAATGTCAAATACACGTGTGGTCCTACACCAACCACCCAACATTTTACATCTTACATTGGCCTCATGGCCATTCAAGTGTTGAGGTACCAGCATAGTGGGTCGATTGATCCTCCTTCTTCCAAGGGTCATTAGTTCATCTTAGCTACTGAATACCATATCAATTTATTTATTTTTTGGAACCATATCGCACACTAACATGGTTAAATTAAATCTATCAAATTTGATTAAGCTCACATCCCTAGGGGATATTCCCTCAATTCAAAATCAAACTAAACCAAACAAACCATATCAAATCACATGAAATTAAGATAAAATTAATCCTGACTACTTTTGAGTTGACATAAGTCCTTAGCGACATTTACTCAGTATTCACTCTAGGTCAGATTCGATTTGTTGTGCATCCAACAGGTCACCCCAGTAGTTGTTCCTCACTTTGGAAGATGTAAGTCTGCTATGCCTTCTTCTTAGCACAACCGTTGTACACAGAAAGGAAACCTCTTAGATTGGCTAGCTCTACCCCACAGCTAGTAGACTTTCCTTTGGATTTGTAAACCTGAGGTAGGTCAAGGCTGATATAGCCCCTTCTTAGTGGGTCCATCGTACACCAACAAGGTCCATACATTAACTCAGATTAAATTAAACCTAATATGATTTTCCCCAATTGAGTTAAATCAAATTGTTCTCCCTATTGGAGCCTCAAATCATATATAAACAAGTCAAGAAAATAAATCAAATTCAAAACCAACCTCCCTAGTGGAATTAAAACCCCCAATAGTCTAAATCAAAGAAATCTAACCAAACTCTTATTCCTAGTGGATACATCCCCACATAAACCTATGAAATCAAACTCAAATCTCAGTCTCCAGTGGATAGCTCGAACCTGCTTCCCTAGTGGAATGTTCATATACCTGATCCCCAGTAGACGCGAGCCCATATCTTTAGTAGATGTGCCTCCCCATCAATTAAAATAGAACAAATTAAAGTTGATTTCATCTTAATCCTCAATGGATTATAGATTCTTATCCCTAGGGGTTCTTCTTTCCACAAATCATATAATCAAATCAAATTCAAACCATATACCCAGCAGATTTTTTTTCTATGCCCTAGACATAGACCCCTCATATGTCAAGTCCAATGCATGTGTGTGATCCCCTAGTGGATCTCCCTCCATGTCATTGGCTTGGAATTCTCACCAAATCTTATTTCTTCTCTTATGCACACGTTTAATACTTCAACCAAAAGCCTAACATTGTATTGGTTCAAATTACATCCTCTTAACATTATAATCAACATTTTATGATTTATGATGGTGCAAGCTCAAACTAACTACACAATATCATGCTAAACATATTATAGTCTAAATTAACACACTATATTATATTATAATATATGATGTTATATTATAATTTGCTATAATATAATATATCATTTAACATTACACCTCATTAGAATCACTTAAAAGGAATAAAGAACAAAATTTTCTCAAAATATGAATAATGTTCATTTTTGATGTAAAATTGTTATTTTTCTATTAGAAATGCTACAAAATAGCATAATTTTGGTGTTGCTTCTTGGTGTGTGATGTGAATTTGGCAAAATTCTTCCATCTCAACCTTCAAATTAACATTTTTGTTAGTTTTGACCCAATGTATTATAACATAAGTAAAACGTACTAAAATGTACAATAACATTTATTAACACACCACCACATTCATATATATGTGAATCTATATTGTTATGTACATTATATTTTAATATACTTTCATATGATATATTATCTTACATTATGCCTTAAAATGAATCACTTCAAGCAAAAAATTTATAAAATTTTGTTGAAAAATGAACATTTATTTTGGATGTAAAATTTCATTCTTTCGATTAAATGACATCATCGCACACTCCCAATGATGTTCCCTAAAGCTTAATTTATATTTGGCCAAATCCCATAATCTCAGCTTATAAATCAATATTTTTATGAATTATACTAGTATAAACTCTACTACATCATACTATAAAAAACTAAAATATGTTAAACAACAAGTAGTAATACACAATAGTTTGCTATATTGCATGATGCTACATTATGTTATGGCATCCTACATTATAATACACTATAATGTATTATATTATATTATATTGCATATCACATCACAAGGGATTGCTTAAGATAAAAAATCATAAAATTAGTTTAAATAATAAAAAACTATATATTTAAGTCGTATCACTTACATATTTTAAATTGAAATAATATATTATGATTCCATGCTCTACCTATTATGAATTTGGCCAAATTCCACCATTTTAAAGTCCAAATCAACATTTTCATAAATAATTCTAGTATAAGCTCGACTGCATGATTGTAAAATATTGAAAGAATTTAAAATGTGTAGAACAATATATTATGATATATGATTCTATACTTTGCCACAACATATAATATTTATTTTGAACATAAAATCTTACTTTCTAGACTATAAGTGGTGTAGCACACCTTTAGCACTACAACTTAATTCTCATTTCAAATTTAACAAATTTCAACATCTGATTTATTAAATCAATATTTTTATGATTTATATTAATATAGATTATAGGGAACAATGCCATAATATATTAAAATATTTCAAAACATCTTATAACATCCAAAAACACATCACTACATGCTCAAATATATGATGCTACATTATACTATAATATTGGATATTATAATATGATTTAGGTTTATGGTTTAGGGTATTCAAATCTTTAATAGTCAAGGGAAAGTCTCTTGAAGACATTTTCTTTAGCTACCATAACTATGCTAGAATTAGGACATTCCTTAGATCTATTGCTAATTACATCTTTATTCAATGTTAAGGGTTAGTTTAGGGTTTAGGGTTTAGGGTTTAGGGTTTGGGGTTTAGGGTTTAGGGTTTAGGGTTTAGGGGTGTAGGTTTTAGGGTTTAGGGTTTATGGATTTAGGGTTTAGGTTTAAGTTTAGGGTTCAAGGTTTTAGGATTTAGGGTTTAGGGCTTAAGGTTTAGAGTTTAGGGTTTAGGGTTTAGGGTTTAGGGTTTAGTGTTTAGGGTTTAGGGTTTTTGGGTTTAGGTTTAGGGTTTAAGGTTTATGATTTGAGGTTTTTTTAATAAAGAATAAATTTAGATTCAACATTTCTTCTTTTTGATTTCATCAACCAAGTAGCATCCCAAGTTTTCAAAGACAAAAGGGATGACATAGATAAAAAATGAGCACCCATAAAGAAAATGAAAATCTCTAGATAAGTAGAACCGTCTCTACTATAAAGATGAGTTCCATAAGTAGAAGATCAGATCGACCGTTATTTAATTTCTCCAGTTCAAATCAGAACCACCCCCGCCTCCCGGATAGCAGGATCTGCCATCATATCCTAGATCTCTCCCTCGGCCACCATCATGGATGCAACCTCCATCACTCCTCTCACCTCCATAACCACCACTGCTCTGACCACCATCTCAATATCCACCAGCACCTCCAGATCCCCCACCACCACTGTGATAGCTGCCAACTCTGTCTTAGCCTCAACCTCAAGATCTAGAGTGAGCCTAGTTGATGGTGATGTTCCTTCCATCAAGGTTTTATCCATTCTTAGGGTTTAGGGTTTAAGGTTAGATTAGGGTTTAAGGTTTAGGGTTTAGGGTTTAGGGTTTAGTGTTTATGATTTTAGGTTTTAGGGCTTAGGGTTTAGGGTTTAAGGTTTAGGGTTTAGGGTTTTAGGGTTTAGCATTTAGGGTTTAGGGTTTAAGGTTTTAGGGTTTAAGGTTTATGATTTAGGGTTTGATTTAGAGTTTAGGGATTTAGGATTTAGGGCTTATGGCTTAGGGTTATAGGTTTAGGGTTAGTTTTAGGGTTTAGGGTTTAAGATTTAGGGTTTAGGGTTTAGCTTATTTTATTTCTATTTTATTTAATTTAGGTTTTTTATTTTTTTAGTTTCATTTTGGTTTTTAGTTATTTTATTTTAGTTTATTTTTATTTTCTATTTTATTTAATTTTTAGGTTTAGGTTTAGGTTTTAATTTAGGTTTTATTTTATTTTATAGGTTTAGCCTATTTATTTTATATTTAGTTTTAGTTTAGATTTTAGATTTAGGTGAAGGTTCTGATTTAGGATTTATGGTTTAGGTTTAGTTTAGTTGGTTTTAGGGTTTAAGGTTTAGGTTAGGGTTAGGGTTTAGTGTTTAGGGTTTATTATTTGCTTTAGGGTTTAGTTTTGAGTTTAGGGTTTATGATTAGTTAGATTTAAGGTTTAAGTTGATTTAGGTCCGGTTAAGACTAGTTAGGAGTAGGGTTTAGTCAGATTTAAAGTTAGGGTTTAAACTTTAGTGTTAGTTTAGGGTTTAAGGTTTAGGTTAATTTAGGGTTTAGGTTTAGTTTTAGTTTTGGTTTAGATTTAGGTTTATGGTTTTGGAGTTTAATTTAGGGTTTAGAGTTTAAGGTTTATGGTTTCAGGGTTTAAGGTTTAAAGTTTAGGGTTTAGGATTTAGGGTTTAGGGTTTAGGGTTTAAGGTTTTAGTGTTTAGGGTTTAGGGTTTAGGATTGTAGGTTTAGGGTTTTAGGTTTAGGGTTTAGGGTTAGTTTAGTGTTCACGATTTAGGGTTTAGGGTTTAGAATTTAGAGTTTAGGGTTTTTTTTAAAAAAAAAAGTAAATTGGTAGGTTTAGGTTTATTTAGATTATTTAGTTTATTTTTTATTTATTTTGGTTTATTTCATTATGTATTTTTACTTAGGTTTATTTTTTATTTTTATTTAGTTTAGTTTATTTATTTTAGTTTATTTTTTGGGTTTAGGTATATTTTTTTAGTTGAGTTTTTTTTAGATTTAGGTTTTAGGGTTTAGGTTTTAGGTTTTAGGCTTAGGGTTTAGGGTTTAGGATTCAGGGTTTAGGGTTTAAGGTTTTTTTTTCACAGAGAGCAAATTCATATTCAACATTTCTTCTTATTGATTTCATCAACCAAGTAGCACCATAAGTTTTCTAAGACACAAGTGAAGACATAGATAAAAAATGAGCACCCATAGAGCAAATCAAAAACCCTAGATAAGTAGAATCATCTCAACTATAAAGACACCATTCCATAAGCGATCAGAATGGCCATTTTTAATTTCTACAATTCCCATCAGAATGACCACTGCTTCTCGAATAGCGGATCTATCATCATATCCTGAACTTTCCCTCCACCACCACCACAGTTGTAACCTCCATCATTCCTCTCACCTCCATAACTACCACTACTCCGACCACCACCTCCATATCCACCAACACCTCCAGATCCCCCACCATCACTGTGATAACGTCCACCTCCGACCTTGCCTCCAATACCAGATCTAGACTGAGCCTTGTTAACGGTGATGTTCTTAGCGTCAAGGTTCTGCCCATTCTTAGGGTTTAGGGTTAGTTTAGGGTTTAGGGTTTAGGGTTTAGGGTTGTAGGTTTATTTAGTTTATTTTTTATTTATTTGAGTTTTTTTTTGTTTAGGTTTATTGTTCATTTTTATTTAGTTTAGTTTATTTATTTTAGGTTTATTAATTCTAGTTTAAGTTTTTATTTTTATTTATTTGTTAGGGTTAAGTTTATTTTTTAATTGAGTTTTATTTTTATTTTATTTTTGAGGTTTAAGTTTTATTTTATTTTTAGGTTTAAGTTTAGGTTTTTATTTTATTTTTTTAGGAATAGGTTTTAGGTTTTTATTTTAGGTTTGTTTTGAGGTTTTATTTTTTAATTTAGGTTTAGGTTTATTTTTACTTTATTTTATTTTTTTTAGTTTAGGTTTACGTTTAGGTTTAGTTTTATTTACTTCAATTTAGTTTATTTTAGTTTAGGTTTAGGTTTATTTTATTTTGTTTATTTTATTTTCATTTTAGGTTTAGTTTTTTATAGTTAAGGGTTTAGGTTTTATTTTTTATTTATTTTTAGGTTTTATTTATAGGTTTATTTTTTAGGTTTAAGTTTTTATTTATTTTTTATTTTATTCTATTTCTGGTTTATTTGAATTTTGTTTTATGTTTAGTTTTTATTTTATTCTTAAGTTTATTTTATTTTTTAGTTTAGTTTAGGTTTTTATTTTATTTTATTTTATTTAGGTTTATGTTTTTTATTTATTTTATTAATAGGTTTTATTTAGTTTATGTTTAGGTTTTTAAGTTTTTAGGGTTTATGCTTTAGGGTTTAGGGTTTTAGGGTTTAGGGTTTAGGGTTTAAGGTTAGGGTTTAGGGTTTAGGGTTTAGGGTCTAGTGTTTCAACCTTAAGGTTTAGAGTTTTGAGGTTTTAGGGTTTAGGGTTAGCTTAAGGTTTAGGGATATTTTAGGGTTTATGGTTTATGCTTTAAGGTTTAGGGTTTTTATGGTTTATGGTTTAGGGTTTAGGGTTTAGGGTTTTAGGGTTTAGCATTTAGGGTAGGGTTTAGGGTTTAGGGTTAGGGTTAGGGTTTTCATTTTAGGGTTTAGGGTTTGTTTAGGGTTTAGGGTTTAGGGTTAGTTTTAGGGTTTAGGGTTTAAGATTTAGGGTTTATGGTTTAGTATTTTTTATTTATTTTTAAATTCAATAAATCAGTAGGTTTAGGTTTATTTAGTCTATTTTTTATTTATTTTAGTTTATTTTATTTTTTATTTTTATTTAGTTTTATTTATTTATTTTAGTTTCAATTTTTCATTTTAGTTTTTTTTAGGTTTAGGTTTTATTTTTAGCTTATTTTAGTTTATTTTTATTTTTATTTTATTTTTTAGGTTTAGGTTTTATTTTTTATTTTTAGGTTTAGGTTTATGTTTTCATTTTATTTTTTTAGGCCTAGATTTTAGGTTTTTATTTTAGGTTAATTTTTATGTTTTATTTTGTAATTTATGTTTTTATTTATTTTTAGTTTAATTTATTTTATTTACTTTAGGGTTTAGGTTTAGTTTATTTTAGGTTTTAATTATTTTAGATTAGTTTATTTTAGTTTAGGTTTATATTTAGGTTTTTTTGTTTAATTTAGGTTTAGGTTTTTTTTTAGTTTAGGGTTTATGTTTTATTTTTTACGTTTAGGTTTTTATTTAGCTTTTATTTTATTTTATTTTTTAGTTTTTTTATTTTTATTTTATGTTCAATTTTTATTTCTTTAGGTTTTTTATTATTAGGTTTATTTTATTTTATTATTTAGTTTAAATTTTTATTTATTTTTCTTTAGTTTAGTTTTTATTTTTTATTTTATTTTATTTTTAGGGTTAGGTTTAAGTTTAGGTTTTAGTTTAGGTTTTATTTTGTTTTATTTTAATTTATTTAGGTTTAGGTTTCTTTATTTAGTTTAGGTTTAGGTTCTTAGGTTTTTAGTGTTTAGTGTTTAGGGTTTAGGGTTTAGGGTTGAGGGTTTGGGGTTTAGGCTTTATGGTTTAGGGTTGTAGGTTTTAGGGTTTAGGGTTTAGGGTTTAGGATTTAAGGTTTAGGGTATAGGGGTTTAGGGTATTGGGTTTAGGGTTTAGGGTTTAGAGTTTACAGTTTAGAGTTAGGTTTTTTAATTTTAGGTTTATTTATTTTACTTTATGTTTTTTATTTTAATTTATTTTTAGGTTTAGGTTTAGGTTTTGGTTTATTTTTAGTTGAGTTTTATTTTTGTTTTATTTTTTAGGTTTAGGTTTTATATTTTATTTTTAGGTTTAGGTTTTTATTTTATTTTTTTAGGTTTTAGGTTTTCTTTTTAGTTTAGGTTTAGGTTTATTTTAAGTTTATTCTATTTTATTTAGTTTAGGTTTAGGCTTAGTTTATTTTTGTTTAGGTTTAGTTTTATTTTATTTTATTTATTTTATTTTTATTTTAGGTTAAGGTTTTTTTTAGGTTATGGTTTTGGTTTTATTTTTAGGTTTATTTTTTATGTTTTGGTTTTTCTTTAGTCTTTATTTTAGGTTTATTTTAATTCTATTTTATTTTTATTTTACGATTTGCTTTTATTTTATTTAGGTTTTTTACTCTTTGGTTTATTTTATTTTTCATTTTAGTTTTGGTTATTATTTATTTTATTTTAGTTTATTTTTATTAGTTTATTTCATTTTATTTTTAAGTTTAGGTTTTAGTTTAGGTTTGGTTTTTATTTTATTTAGGATTAGGTTTTTTTATTTATTTTATTTTTAGATTTTACTTAGTTTAAGTTTAGGTTTTTGGTTTATTTTTTATTTCTATTTGGGTTTATTTTTATTTTTATTTAGTTTATTTTTTTTATTTTAGGTTTATTTATTTTAGTTTATCTTTTAAGTTTTGGTTTTGGTTTAGTTTTATTTTTCTTTTATTTTTTAGGATTAGGTTTTAATTTTAATTTTTGGGTTTAGTTTTAGTTTTTTATTTTATTTTTTTAGGTTCAGGTATTATTTCTTAGTTTAGGTTTAGGTTTATTTTTAGTTTATTTTATTTTATTTAATTTAGGGTTTAGGTTTAGTTTATTTTAGGTTTAGTTTTTGATTTTTTTATTTTAGTTTAGGTTTAGGTTTATTTTATTTTGTTTATTTTAGGTTTAGGTTTTATTTATTTTAATGTTAAGTTTTATTTTTAGGTTTATTTTTAGGTTTAGGATTTAAATTAATTTTTATTTTATTTTATTTTGGGTTTATTTTATTTTCATTTTATGTTTAGTTTTTATTTTATTTAGGTTTTTTATTTTTATGTTTATTTTATTTTTTAGTTTAGTTAAGGTTTTTATTTATTTTATTTTAGTTTAGCTTTTATTTTATTTTATTTTCTTTTTAGGTTAGGTTTAGTTTTAGGTTTAGGTTTAGGTTTAGGTTTTTATTTTATTTTATTTTTACTATTTTATTTAGGTTTAGGTTTATTTATTTATTTTATTTTTAGGTTTTATTACTGTTTAGGTTTTATTTAGGTTTCAGTTTATTTGGGTTTTAAGGTTCAGGGTTTAGGGTTTAAGGTTGTATGTTTTAAGGTTTATGGTTTAGGATTTAGGGTTTAGGGTTTAGGGTTTAGGGTTTAAGGTTTTATGGTTTAGTGTTTAGGATTTAGGGTTGTAGGTTTAGGGTTTAGAGTTTAGGGTTTATGGTTAGGGTTTTTTTATTTTAGGTTTATTTATTTTAGTTTAGGTTTTTTATTTTAGTTTATTTTTTAGGTTTAGGTTTAGGTTTAATTTTACTTTTTAGTTTTATTTTTATTTTATTTTTAGGTTTATGTTTTATTTTTATTTTTTAGGTTTAGTTTAGGTTTTTTTTATTTTTTTTAGGTTAAGGTTTTATGCTTTATAGGTTTATTTTAGGTTTTATTTTTTTATTTAGGTTTATTTTTAGTTTATTTTATTTTATTTAGTTTATGTTTTGGCTTAGCTTTAGTTTATCTTAGGTTTCGGTTTAGGTTTTCTTTAATTTAGTTTAGTTTATTTTAGTTTAGATTTAGGTTTATTTTATTTTGTTTATTTTATATTTATTTTAGGTTTAGGTTTTTTTTTAGTTTAGGGTTTAGGTTTTATTTTTTATATATTTTTAGGTTTTATTTTTAGGTTTATTTTTTAGGTTTAAGTTATTATTTAGTTTTTATTTTATTTTAGGTTTATTTTAATATTATTTTACATTTAATTTTTATTTTATTTAGGTTTTTTATTCTTAGGTTTATTTTATTTTATTTAGTTTAGTTTAGGTTATTATTTATTTTAGTTTAGTTTATTTTTTATTTTAATATAATTTATTTATTTTTAGGTTTAAGTTTAGGTTTAAGTTTTAGTTTAAGTTTTTATTTTATTTTATTTTATTTTTATTTAGGTTTAGGTTTAGCTACAACATATAATATTTATTTTTGAACATAAAATCTTACTTTTTAGACTACAAGTGGCATAGCAAATTTTGGTACTACAACCTAATTCCCACTTCAAATTTAACAAATTTCATCATCTCATTTATTAAATCAATATTTTTATGATTTATTTTAATATAGACTATAGAGCATAATACCATAATATACTAAAACATTTCAAAACATCTTATAACATGCAAAAACACATCACTACATGGCCAAATAGATGATGCTACATTATACAATAATATATGGTATTATAATATGATTTAGTGTATTCAAATCTCTAATAGTCAAGGGAAAGTCTCTTGAGGATATTTTCTTTAGCTACCATAACTATGTTAGATTAGGTCAATCTTTAGATCTACTCCTAATGACAACTTTATTCAAGGTTTAGGGTTTAGGGTTTAGGGTTACAGTTTAAGGTTAGTTTTGGGTTTAGGGTTTAGTATTAGTTTAGGGTTTAAGATTTTGGGTTTAGGGTTTAGGGTTTAGGGTTTAGGTTTTAGGGTTATAGATTTTAGGGTTTGGGATTTAGGGTTTTAGGGTTTAGGGTTTAGGGTTTAGGGTTTAGGGTTTACATTTTAGGTTTAGAGTTTAAGTTTTAGTTTAGTGTTTAAGGTTTTTCTTTTAACATAGAACAAATTTAAATTCAACATTTCTTCTTTTCAATTTCATTAACCAAGTAGCACCCTAAGTTTTCTAAGACATAGCACATAGATAAAAATGAGCCATAGAAATCATAACCCTATAATAAGTAGAACCATCTCTATTAAAAAGATAGTTCCATAAGTAGTAGATCGATGTTTTTCTTGGTTTCTCCATCCAAAACCAACCCCACTCTTGATTAGATCCATCATATCCCCAATCTCTCCTTCTCTGTCTTGTCACTCCTCTCATAACCACCATTCACCAACCACCACCTCCATATTCACCAACACCTCTAGATCCCCCCACCAATCACGCTCAGCCTTCGCCTCCATCGGATCTGAGCTGGTTGATAGTGATGTTCCTACCGTCAAGGTTCTGCCCATTCTTTGGGTTTAGGGTTTAGGGTTAGTTTAGGGTTTAGAGTTTGGGGTTTAGGGTTTAGAGTTGTAGGTTTTAGGGTTTAGGGTTTAGGGTTTAGGGTTTAGAGTTTAGGGTTTTAGGGTTTAGGGTTTAGGGTTTTGGGCTAAGGGTTTAGGGTTTATGGTTTAGGGTTTGAGGTTTAGGGTTTAAGGTTTAGAGTTTAGGGTTTTAGGGTTTAGGGTTTAGGGTTTAGGGTTTAGTGTTTAGGGTTGTAGGTTCAGGGTTGTAGATTTAGGGTTTAGGGTTAGTTTAAGATTTCAGGTTTAGGTTTTTTTAAAAAAATTAAGTAAACTAGTAGGTTTAGGTTTATTTAGTTTATTTAGTTTATTTTTCATTTATTTGAATTTATTTTATTTTTATTTTTATTTAGGTTTTATTTATTTTTGTTTATTTATTTTAAGTTTTTTATTTTAGTTTAGATTTTTTTATTTTTATTTATTTTTTAGTTGATTTTATTTTTATTTTATTTTTTTATTTTTAAGATTAGGATTAGATTTTTATTTAGTTTTTTTAGGTTGAAGTTTGAGGTTTATTTTTTGGTTTTTTTAGTTTAGGTTTAGGTTTATTTCTAGTTTTTTTTATTTTATTTAGTTTAGGGTTTAGGTTTAGGTTTAGGTTTTATTTATTTTAGTTTAGTTTATTTTTGTTTAGGTTTATGTTTATTTTAAGTTTAAGTTTTTTTTTAGTTTAAGGTTTAGGTTTTATTTTTTTATTTATTTTTAGGTTTATTTTTTAGGTTTAGGTTATTATTTAGTTTTTATTTTATTTAGGGTTTTGTGCCACCATGCTTCAAGATCTTTGATGGCAGTGGAAACCCAAGATAACATTGCACTTAGTATTTGACAATGTGCAGTAAGCACTTCTTCTGCCTTTTCATTATCAATCTCTGGTGTTGCATTTGATTGGTATGCTGAACTGCCCAACGATTCGGTGAAGACTTTTGCTGAGTTGGAGCACCTCTTCATCAAGAGGTTTGCACTCAGAGGGTGACTATAAACCTCATTGAGAAATAAAACTCAATGAGTCCCTTGTTGATTACATTCTCGGGCACCTAAGCATAAAATTCAAACCACTATCCCACATATGATTCTTCTCAAGAATATCTATTGCCTAATCTTAAGGGCTTTACCATCAAAACATTCGATAAATTAATCAGTAAGGTGGCTAGCCTACAAGAGGAAGCCAAATAGTTTCCCTTTCCTAACCAATCATCTAGCCCTAAGCTACAAAAGGTGTTTAAGAAGAAGCTATGGACAGTTGTATGGTGACGAAGGAAGCGGTAGCAGTTCAAGATGAGACTATGAGCTCAACAGCCTTCTTTGCCATCTCCTCTTCCACCACCTTGGCCAACATACCAGCCACCGTAGCAGCCACAATGACCATTTCCACCACCTCAGTAGCTTACCCAGCAGCGGTATTCATATCCATCACCAAGTAGTTACTTTCCACCTACTCTTGCCAATACATTGAATAAGCCATATTCATTCAAGAGGGAGGTAGTTAGGAAAATCTTTAAGAATCTATTAAAGAAACCTGACTTTCAGTTACCAGAGCATAAGAGGCCGGAGGAAATGGGCAAGAGCAATGATCCTAGCTATTACCCCTAACACAGCATGTTAGGCCATATCTTAGAGGATTGTATCACTTTTAAGGACTAGCTTGAGCACAGCTACAAGTTGGGAGCCTAGTTATCCTTAAGGAATACTTATTAGCACAACCATCCAATTCTATTAGAGTAATCCTTGGGGTTACTTGCGGTCCTCTTAAGACCAAAGAAGGATAGAAAATCTCTCTATCCCAAGCTTCTAAAAAGATCATTTCTAAGATCAAGAAGCCTTCCTTGTAAGTGCCAAAAATAGCTCAAACCTCCAACACCAAGGAAAGTTTACTAGTTGCAAAGGATAATTAGAGGAGGATGACAACCCAATAGTAGCAGTAGCTCACCAAACTTGCCTCAGATAGTCCAGTAGTGCAGCCACCGTCCGAGCCCATTACTCCCTCCACCATTGCAGCTACCACCTCTTCTACTAGCTGCTCTAATACTGGAAGGAGCATTGTATCTATGGATAAGAGCACTAAATCCCTTACTTCAATTACTTTACTTGATTTCTATCATGTACCTCCACCCAAAAATAATTTAATGAAGAAAGCTGACTCTACTTATATATTGTCTACTTATGATGCTCTTAATTTTATTCTTATTGAATGCTCTTTGAGTCTAAATAAAAATAATAGCTCCAGTAGTTTTGATCCTTTCTTTTCTAATTCAGAGTCAGACTATCCTTCTTTGAATCAATTAGGTTAACCTCTTAAGAGTGACTTGGAGTCAACTGACTCTGAGGATCCCATAGGAGAAGGTGTAGGTATACTTGATAAGAAGGTAGAACTTTCCATAAGCTCATCATTCCAAGAAGTCACTGAAGTCAATCTACATAGTGGCAAAGTTCTACCTTCTAGGGTAGCATTTTAGGATAAGGATAAGCAAGTCATTAGTTCCAATGAGGAGATAGCCCCTCCATAGGATGCTCCACCCATGGATATGCTTATGGAGGACCAAGCCAGAGTTGATTACAATGTCCTAGCTCACCTTAGAAAGTTTCCAGCTAAGTTAAGCATATATGATGACCTTATCTTATCCAAAAAGATAAGGGAATCTCTAGTCAAGGCCTTACTTGATCTAGAGATGTGCTTAGCTCAGCTGACCACTACTAAAGAGGAGAAATGCCATGCAAAGGATAACTTAGAAGTTACATTGAGCAATGAAGACTTACTCCTAGGGATGACAGGGCACAACCACCTCTTTATATTATAGTGGATGTTGGCAGATATAGGCTATGTAGAGTTTTGGTTGACTCAGGTGTATCAGTCAACATTATGAGTTTAGAACCCTTTCTTACTTGAGGATCAACATCTCCAAACTCCAAAAAGAAAGGATAAAGTTGAGAGGATTAAATGAATAAGGAGAGAGAGCCTTATGGTGTTTATTTTTGGATCTATAGGGTGAGGGAAGGGCAGGGGGGGTAACTTTTTGAGGTTATCAACTACAACATTATGGTATGATGTAGTATCTCGAAAGATATAAGTATCACCCTACAATGGACCTAATCATGTAAGGACTCATGATGTTCTTTAGATTTTTCCCTACTTTATATGGATGAATAAAGTAGGGTTTATATTAAACCAAGTTCTTAAGTTCCCTATGGAGGCAAGCCTCCATAGTTAGTCACATCTTAGGAAATGAAATTTTCTAAGAATACTCTCAATTAAAGTAGACAATTATCATCTCCGAAGATTTCAAGGTTAAACTATCAAAAGATTGGTTATATTTAGAAAATCAATGGGGAAAGTTCAAAGAGAAGACTTATTTTTGGAATCCAAATAAAACAAGTAGGAAATGCTCATGATACTAGGAAGCCAAGTGAGCATTCCAATTTATCTTATGGTTGGGATTTATAATTTTAAAGTTGAGGAGATTTATATGTTTTGAGTTGAAATTTAATTAGATTACTAGGGCTTATAATCCACCAACATAAGGTTATGGGAATGCCTAAAAGGTGACCTCAGATCCTAAATCTAGGGAGCTTTAGTATAAGCTAAAGCACAACCTAAATCTAAGTGATAGGTGGACATAAGGGTTTACCTCCATAAGTGAGAATAAATTGTTCAATTTCTAGACTTATAACCGCCTGGAGTGGCCGCCAGCTAACTCCTCCTATAACTTTAAAACCATGTAGTCGACTGAATTGCAAGATAGTGAGGGTAGTTACTTAACTAGAAAGAGACTAAAGTCCTAAACACACTCCCTAAGAGACTAGAGCATGAGTAGTATGAGCATATGACTTAATCAATAGATGCAAAATTGTTTTAAATTTTATTTTATTTTAGACACATCATTTTGATAGAGGCTTTAGGATTTCTCATGCCTAAATGCATGATGAAATAGGTTATGGGTCAAATCAGCTAGAAAAAGGGGTTCTCTATTCCACAATGGATGCCTTCACAGGTCAAGCATTCTTTTATCATAAAGGATGGAGATTCTTCATGTTTAAGAGAGAAAGAATATGCATGCATGACGAGAAACATACAATAATATAGCTAAGGGATTGCTAAATCTTTTAATTATCTTATTTATGTCTTAGGCTTTATGATGAGGTTATGAGTTGTTTAAAATTTAGTTATAAGTGATTAGTCTTGTAGAAAAGTTATTTTTCATCCTAAGAGCCTAATCATATCTAAGCCACACATTAAAGCATCAATCATTTAAGAAACTATGAAAAGCATGTCATCCTAATGCATAATGTAAACATAACATCAAACAATTATATAAACTATCGTAAAAGAATAAAAGGCTATTCCGGTTGGGTACCGCCATACAACCCGAAGAGAAAAAAAGATGGGTAGTCGAGCTCTACCCTTATACAACCTGGAATATGAAAGAATAATTATAATTGTATTAAATGATATGGGAGTCTTCTTTTTTTATATCTCCATTTCTAATTTGGTTCCTTCTTTGATATGGATGGTGCTTGTGTTAAAGGCATCACAGGTTGCCCTAGGACAATGCCTTCTAGCCACTGCTCATCCTAATCCCCCACAACACTAATCCTAATTCCTATTGCAAAAATTACATTCATGTAGGAAAAGTAAATCTAACCACACTTCAAAAATAGAGGTTAGCTAAATATATATATAATCCCAAGAAGTTGTATTTATAATTTAGACTTAGTACCTTACACATGGGTAACTAAGCCTACCTATCCAAACTTGGATTATGCTTAAGGATTTAAGCAACCTGCAAAAAGTGCATTCACATTTATTTTTAAGCATCCCTTAAGCATAATCCCCTAGAGAAAACATGATTAGGCTAATATTGGCTCACCATCTAGTCTATGAAGCATACACCCTAACATCCATCTAAAATAATACATCATAAAACTTAGCATACATCTCATCATACACCGTCCTAACTTAGAGCTAGATGTGGTGACTTAATTCTATTGTATTTATTAAGGCTTGTAAGTTTGTCGTTAGGTAGTGTTGTAATTTCTAAGTGTATAAGGATTTAATTTAACATGAAAGGTTGATTTCACTTGAAGTAGTTTAATTGATTTAAGAATTTTAATTTGTGTTTTTTTTCATTTTATTACACTTAGCAACTAAGTGTTATAAAGAGTGGAAAAGAGGATTGCCCTCTTTCATCCCTATCTTTAGTCAATTTCTAAAGTATATTAATTTGATTTAGTTCTCTTTAGTGAAATGAATTATCAAATGATTTAATTAATCCTAAGTTTAGGTTCACTTTAAATAATCCTATTCAAAATGAAAGGCATCTTAAGATTAATATAATTCAATTACTACCACATGACATATATTAAATCATTCCTTTCCATCACATGTAACATGCATATGATTTAATCCTAAGTGTATCTATACATGCAACATATTTTAGCACACTTAAATGATGTATGTATGTGTATGTTTAGAATTTATATTTAATTTGATTGAATTATGTAAAAATATTAATTTAAAAATTTACCCAAATTCTTATACTAAAAGGACATAAGAATGAAATTAAATAGACATGTGCTATTATTAAACAGGGGAGGTGGGGTAAACAAATGACCTCCTTTGAGATAGCTAAAGTCTTGTATTCTCGGGATGTCAAGTCTATATACCCATTTGCATTCAAACATATGTAAATTCGTACACATGAACATAGGAAGTAAGCTCCAAATCATATGGATAATTAATTCATCCACTTAGTCAATTATGAATTCATGCAATTTTAATAGAAAAGGGGATTTTCATTAACTAATCACATATGCATATACATGTACAAAGATATATGCAAGTACATTTTGTTGTTAAACTAAGGAAGTAAGGTAATAAAATTACCTCCTTGGGCTAACTAAAGCCTCGTATTTTCGAGATGTCCAAACTATAAACTTGCTTTTATTGGACACACATGGATGTATACATAAATGAGAGAAAGAAAATCATGCACAGATTTTATTTTTTTATTGAATCATTCATATATATGAATTAAAGCTCTATCCAAATTCTAATGTTGAAACACATAAAAATGAAATCAAATGGGTGTGCCATTGTTAAACTAGGGAAGTGACATAATCAAATGACCTCCTTGGGGCTAGCTAAAGTCTCATGTTCCTAGGATGTCCAGACTATATACCGATTATGATTCAATCTTATATAAATCAACACATGAATAGAGGAAAGTGAACTCAACATTCATACACTTAAGCTTTAAGCACGTGCATTTCTTATGTATTTATAACTAGCATCATAACACATATTATTATTGGCTTATAAGCTTTTGAAAAATACAGTTGGGTTTAATATTGATAATAATCACACATATATTAAATTAAATCAACACATGCAAACTTACATAAAGGAAGTCCATTTTATTTTATTTTATTTTGAAAATATTGATGCATGAATTTAAATGATATATGAAATTTAACATGATTGGAAAGAGGATAATCAAATATGAGCATGTGATTCATTCAAGCAAACTAGTTCTTAAGGATAATCAAATTAAATTAGATTATTTCAAGTAAACCAGTGCTTCTTTGTTAATTAAGTTTTGGATTCAATTTGATTTAAAGAGGAGTAGATAAATCATCACTTACTGTTTTAAACCCATTCTCATATTAGTGATTTGATTTAATTTAATGAAATGTAATTAAGTTGATTTTATGGGTTAATTAAGTTGAACCCTTAATTAGATGAATTAATTACCCTTACCTATGTCACCTTAAAGTAATTAAGTAAATAATTATTAGTCGACATGATCTGCATAGAAAATAAACTTGCAATGATCCTAGGAAATAAAAGGGGCCTAATGCAATTGGCACATGATTAATATCTACTTAGATTAAGGGACTTAATTAATTACTCGTATGGTTTTTGCACACATGTCGACTAACCATAATTTTATTAAACTCTTCTAGGTTATTAAACACCTAAAGATCTACCCAATGATTTAATTAATTAAGGTCTGATGTGATTATGATTTTAATTTGATTAAGTGATTTAATTAATTAGTTAAATTTTAATTAATTTCATTTTAAAAAGGGTGAAATGAACTTAGAGAAAGGGGTCTCAACCCTATACCTTAGTTCACTTACTATTCAACAATGATTAATAAACTTAATTAAACAATTTATTATTGTTCATGGGACTAATTAATCATTAATTAACTTAAAAGAGGTGTTAAGGTTTAATTAGTCAATTTTCCTAATTAAGTGAGTAATAAATCCCAAGAAAATCATGGGAGGTAGAGGTCATCCCATTAAATTAACTAACAAAATTTGGAATTAATTGCTCAAGTAATTAAGTAGTAATTAAGATAATTAATTTTGTAATTAAACCTTAATTAAACCATAATTACTATTAAAAATTAGTTAAGATAATTTTTAATTAATTCTCCTCTAAAATACCTTTAAAATGAGTATTTATTTGCATTTTGTTTATTTTTCTATGATTTTTTATGATTTTTAAAAATTTTAGGCATTAAAAATGATTAATTAAGCCTAATTAATGCCTAATCCTGTTGGTGCCATGTGACGTGCTGACGCAACACGATGCACTTTTAAAACTTATTTGACTTAGAGCCTACGTGGAGGCGACAGATGCACTTTCTCATTTGCCATCCTATCTAAGATCAGATGGCTACGATTAATCCCACATCTTAGTAAGATTAAATGAGATCGATCAAGCAGATCTAATCATGACCATCGATTCTGATCATGTAAAATGGATGGTACGTGATCTAACGTCATGCGAGTGAGGGAGAATGGAGTCTGTTTTCCATTGCTCACTTGATTAGAGCTTACCTGAGCTCAAATCAACTCCAAACGGATCCCACACCTTCAAAACATTGATTGGAGGGGATCCAACGGTCAAGATCACATGAGATGCATGTTCCTTTCAAAATGCTCCAACCCATTTTTTCCTAAGGATTAATTTTGGAAGCATACCTCACTGGAGCTCAAGATTAGCAACTTGAATAATTGAAGATGCTTCATGTAATGGAGATGAAGCCCTGTTGAGCAGGAATTGGATCAATTCTTTGACAGTCACTCAGAAGGTGATGAACCGATGATTTGAAGCCCGGCTTTGATCGAAGTCCCACCTCTAGTGCTCAGGAAGCTTGGGAGATGATTTAATCTTGCTTGACGAGGCCTAGGGAAGGTGCGTACAATGTTAATTCAAGTTTGATGGACAAATGTGGAAGCTAGGTTGAAAATGAGAGTGTCTTATTTCGAGATGGATGGGAATGGCATTTTTTGATTGAGGAATGAGCATGGGAGCTTAGGGAATGGCTTTAGCGACTCATCTTGGGTAGCTATGGATCTAAGGAATACTTTTTGTGTGTGCTTGAGTGGAAATGAGGGGTTGTATACCCCTTTTCATCTTGATCAGATGATGGGATCGGGTTTAGTTTCTAGTGGCTGTTTGAGCATCTCAGGGAGTCGTGGGTGGTAGGGAAGAGGTGAGTTGCCTCTGCTTCGTTGGTTGAAGGTGTGGAGGTGGCTCCCAAGGAGGAATCATGGGTGTCTTATGTGTTTCAAATTCTCCAATGGGGAGAGTGAGGTGATTTCACCTCCCACGGGTCATGGTCGACCCAACCACCCATTTGGATAGGTTCAGTAGAGTCCTATGTGCCTAGCTAGACCATTTGGAGAGTACAAAGTGGCCAAGGAATGGAAATGACCACTTAAATGTGTGATTTGTCTCATACGATTCCCTTGACCCAAGGGTAGAATGATCATTTGACATTGGATTTGATTTGTGCATATTTGAAATGAGCCAAAAGTGGATTAGACCAAATTTCAAGTCAATTGGAGTCGATTTGATTAGGTTTGGCTCAATTTGACTCATTTAGGTTAAATTGGGTTAGGTTGGGAAAAGTTGACCAATGGTCAAATTGGGTCAAACTAAGGGTTGGGTTAAGTTCATATGATCATTTGGGATATTTTGGTTCAATTGGTTTAGTTTAGTTTGGCTTAGATTTGATTTTGGCTCATTTGAATTCATTTGGGTCAAATGGGTTAAGTTGACCAATTTGACCAAATTGGCCAAATTGGATTGCGTGTTAATTTGAGTTTAGTTGACCAATTGAAGATGATTGTAGGCTTTGGTTTCAATTAATTTGTATTTGGTTTTGATTTAGGCTAACTTGAACCTTTTGGTCAATTTGGGCTAAGAAGGTCAATTTGGTTCAATTGGGTCCAATCATGGTTTTGGTCAAGTTCAACAATCAATTTGGAATGAACTTGATCCATTGGTTGAAATCAATTTAGTTTATATTTTGATTTGACCCAATTTGGTCTTTTAGGTCAATTTTGGTCAACTTGGGTCAAGAGGGCTAATTGGGTTTGGTTTGACTTAATTGAAGGTCAAGTTATATACAAATATTGATTTTGATTTGGTATGAATCATTGATTTCAAGGGATTTGGCTTAGGTTAAAATTTGGCTAGTTTGGGTTCATATGGGTTAAGGGGTTGACTTGGTCAAATGACCAAGTTGACTTGGTTTGACCTAATTTGGGATAATTGATCAACCTAGGATGATCAACAATCATGATGGGAGGTTTTGATCGGCTTGGTTCAATCTAATTTGGGTAGGATTAGAACTTGAATCAAATAGGTCAAATTAACCACTTTGGATCTTGTGCACCAATTGAGTTTTGTTAGCTTAATTTTGGATTGAGTTTGATTTAGTTGTGTTTACATATGGATTTTGGATTGATATATAAATTCAATTGCAATTGGCCTGGGTTTAAATGGGTTTTGGTTCATTTGAACATTTCAAGTAAAAGGTTAAGTTTGACTTGGGTTGATCTTTGTTTGGCTTGATGATTCTAGATTTCATTTATATTTGTGAATATGATTGAAGGTATGATTGATTCATGAAAAAATCAATTGAATTTGGGTTTTGGAATGAAGGAATTTGACTAAGTCCATGGAGTTGGGTGAGGTTTGGATTTTTAATTTGGTTTGATTATTTAAATGTATATTTCATTTAAATTTGAAGAAGAATGAAAATAAGATTGATTTAGAAAATCAATTGAGTTTGAACTGATTTGATTGATTATTTAAGTCCATGGATAGGTCATATGGCTTAGGAAGGGTTTTGATTTAATTTGATTTTGATCATTTAAATGTAGATTTGATTTATATTTAAGAAGATGATTGAAGATATAAATTGATTCTAACAAAATCAATTGATTTTGGATTGATTTGGATTAAGATTTGGCTAAGTCCATGGGATAGGTCTTATGGCTTAGGAAGGGTTTCAAGTTTGGATTTGATCATGGGATTCAATCATTTGGTTTTGGAATTTAGGTTTGGATTTGGATTTGAATTTGATGTTTGAATTGAACTTGAGATTTGGCTTGAGAAGGTGAACATGGATTGGATTTTGGTTGTAAGGTAGGTTGATTATCCTAATCCTTAAAGCATAACCAAGTCATATGGTTAACCTTTCTACGTCTTTAGGCTTAGGTTAAGTGTTTACCTAATTGTTAGAAGTGTCTTATGACTAAGGAAGTCTTAGTGTCTAGAAGACTCCTAAGTCTAAGATGGGAAGATTGAATCCACACTCCAAAAGTGAGGTCAACAGGCCTTAGGCTCCATTCCTTTGGAGATAGATGATTGGAAGATCAAAGCCAAGTTTCATATTATATACTTGGATATATCTTTCAATGCTTTGATTGGGAGACATTGGATATATGAGAACAACATAGTTCCATCCTCTCTACATCAGTGTATGAAGTTTGTGTTAGGTGGGATTGTCTACTGTGTCGAAGGTGATCTCAAGCCATTTACAGTTCAGGAGGTCGGCATATATGAGGATGCGGCTTACTACCTCTCTCAAAATCAACAAGCCTACTCTCCCAAACTTGGCCAAAGTATAGAAATAAAAGAAAAAAAAAGAAAAAGAAAAAGAAAAAGAAAAAGAAAAAAAGAAAAGAAAAAAAAAAAAAAAATAAAGGAACAAAAATAAACTTGGAGGAGGAAGTGGAGCCTAACATTAGATTCAACCCACAGTTCATTACTCCATTTGAATATATGGGTAGGATGATTGACCTCCACCAGGTAGTGGAAGAGGTAGTTAAGAAGCAGTCCCATTGGTGGAAAACCTCCTTATTGGCCTCCCAATAGAAGATATGTCCCAGCTACTAGAATTACACCTGCTTTCTATATAGACTTGGAATCTAGTTCTTAGGATGAGTCTTATATGGTTTACACATCAACCTCTTCTCAACAGTTGATTCCCTTGGAGGTGACTTATGCATGATGAAGAAGATCGGGATCCAAAGCAAAGCATAAGTGTATCAAAATATATATGTGAAACAGTTAGGCATTAGTTGGGAACCTTAGCTCTAACCCAACTTTCCTCTCAAAAAGCTGAGGGTTTGGTAGTTAAGGAAGCCCCTAAGTCATCCACAGGTGTGAAGACTCAAAGGTTCTTTTTGGGAGCATCATCCTCAAGTTAAGAAGGTGATGTAGAACTTGAGGATGATTCATATAAAGATTTAATATAATTACCTTTCGATTGGTACTTGCCATATGTTCATAATTTAGCAAAGAAAGGGTTAATCCCATATACTTGGTAAAAGTACAGGTTAGACTATTTTGAATGAATATGGAAGAACAAATGAAAACACTCTCAATCAAGACTGAGACTAGATTCAAGTGATGATGATGATGATGATAGTCATCAATCATTTGGAATCTGATAGGTTCTTTTCAAATCATATTAACTCATATAAAGAGCTGTGCTTATAAACTTAGATGATCCATATGATTTTGAAGTTAAAGATGCACCGCCAGAGTTTGAAGAAGAGATCAAGTCAACCATCAATGAGCTCTAAGAAATCAAGTTAGGAACTGAAGAAGATCCACGCTGACATACATAAGTTCTTTGTTGAATGAAATTGAAATTAATTACTTAGTAGGCTATTGATTGAGTTTAAGGACTACTTTGCATGGAGTTATGAAGAGATTCATAGATTGGCTCTCAACGTAGCGGTCCATAAATTAGCAATAGAGCCTATTGCTAACCCTATCAAGCAAGCTCCTAGATGCATGCTATTAGACATAGAACAACAGGTCATTTATGAAGTTAAGAAACTGATCGATGTTAGCTTCATCTGGGATGAAAAATACCTACCTGGTTAGCCAGCGTCATCCTAGTTAAGAAAAAGAATGGTCAAATTCACATATGTGTCAATTTTATGGATTTAAATAAGGCATTTCCAAAAGATGAATTTTCACTACCAATCTTGGAGTTGGTGGTGGACATTGCCTCATCAAATGCAATCTTCTCTTTCATGGATGGCTCATATGGATATAACCAAATAAAGATGGCCCCTGAAGATGAAAGAAACACTACTTTTAGAACCCCGATCAGAATCTATTGCTATAAGGTCATTCCTTCCATCCTTAAAAATTCTAGTGGTACATACCAGTGGACTATGGCTCAAATCTTTGAAGAACTGATTCATCATCAAGTTGAGTGCTATGTCGATGATCTCATGGTCAAAAGTAGAGAAAAGGAAGACCATCTCTTTGACTTGAGAGTAGTTTTGAATAGTTAAGATAATTTAACCTCAAAATGAACCCCCTGAAATATGCATTCGGAGTAGCTTTAAGGAAATTCCATGGGTTTATTATCTGACACCAGGGAATCAAAATTGATCCAGAGAAGATCAAGGCAATATTAAAAATGCCACCCCATAAAAGTTTAACTCAACTTAGATCATTCCAAGGGTGATTGGCATATCTAAGATACTTTATTTTCAACTTATCAAAAAGATGTCAACCATTCTCAGCACTTGTCAAAAAGGATACCCAGTTTAGGTGGGATGATAAGTGTGAGCATGCCTTCGAGAACATTAAGCATTACCTGATGACATTGTCAGTTCTAGCAACCCCAATCCTGGGTTAGTGGTACATACTTTACACTACTATGGTAGACAACTCCCTTGGTGCTTTGTTGGCCAAAGCCAA
Source organism: Cymbidium sinense (assembly GCA_021442155.1). NCBI lineage: Eukaryota > Viridiplantae > Streptophyta > Magnoliopsida > Asparagales > Orchidaceae > Cymbidium > Cymbidium sinense. Next base: position 16,218,599 of record CM038214.1, read on the forward strand.
TGACAAAGGGAAGGAAAATGCACTCTACTATCTCAGTCATCATCTAATCCCTGATGAGGCTAATTATCCACCCATTGAGAAGCATTGCTTAGCTTTACTCTTTGCATACCAAAAGCTACAGCACTACATGCTTCCTCATAAGGTAAACTTAATCTCTAGGATCAATCCACTATAGTATCTCATGACATGGCCGATGCTGTCCAGATGATTAACATGACCATCCATGATCCTCTCATAGTTTTACATTACCTTCGTACCCCTCCATGCTGTGAAAAGACAAATGCTAATAAATTTCTTAGCATCACACCCACTTCTTACTAACTCTCCGTTTAGTGATGATCTCCCCGATGAACAGATCATGAACTTAGGGGATGCTAGTATTCATCACTAGGAGATATACTTTGATGGTGCAACTTCCTCTCATAGAGGAGAAGAACCGCTATCTACTATTTCAGGAAAGATGAGGGTAGGAATAGTTTTTTAACTTCGGGATGATGTGATGAGTTCT